>JAGKTI010035627.1:0-11221 GCA_018397915.1 Birgus latro | reverse complement strand
CCCTCCCCCAATATTAACACCTCTCACCCTCTGT
This sequence comes from Birgus latro, assembly GCA_018397915.1. NCBI lineage: Eukaryota > Metazoa > Arthropoda > Malacostraca > Decapoda > Coenobitidae > Birgus > Birgus latro. The sequence goes on along the minus strand of JAGKTI010035627.1, from coordinate 11,187 downwards.
ACCCAATTATCATCCCCCATCCTCTCCACATGTCCAAACCACCTCAGCCTACCTCTCCTCATCACAACACCAATACACTCCAGTCCCATCCTACCTCTCAACTCTTCCATCGTAAACCCAGCCCCCCCAGGCCTTGCATACAGGGACGCACTGCACATCCACCTAATCATTGTCATTTCTGTACGTTTAAACCTGCGAATATCCTCTTCCTTTACTGCCCAGGTCTCACTACCATACAGCATCACACTCCTAACACATGCTGCATACAAAGACCCCTTAGCACGTAAGGAGAGTCCTCTCAATGTCAGGAGAGGCAACAGCTCCCTGAACTTCTTCCAACCACTTCTCACTGTAGCAACCGAGCTAACTCCAGCCCCACCTCCGACACATAACATGTCTCCCAAATAACAAAGTTCCACACACTCAAGAGACTCACCTGCAAGTTCAACCCTCTCACGCCTAACAATCTCCACCTGCTCTCCCTGACACGCCACACGCATGAAATCAGCATCATCTCGCAGTCTACCTCTAATACCCCTACATCTCTTGTGCACCCATTTATCACAAACGCTACACAAGATGGAACTACTTCCCACACCCTTGGGGCAAACTGCACATGGCCACTCTCCCTCTCCTCTGATTGTACCGCCACCAACCCTAGATATCATCACTTTTGTTTTATCTGCATTTACCCTTAAGCCCTTGTACCCCATACCATCTCCACTTCTTAAATCTTTCCTCTGCCTCCTTTTCATTCTCTGCAATCAACACCAAATCATCAGCATACAACATCTCCCATGGGAGTCCATCTCAGAAGTCACATGAGAAGGCTTCAGGCACCATGATAAACAACAAGGGACTCAAAACTGACCCCTGATGCACACCAACATTCACGGAAAACTCATCACTCAAAGCTCCATTCACTCTTACCTGGGTGCGAGCACCCATGTACATGGCCATAACCACCCTAACCAGCCACTCTTCCAACCCTAGCTTTCTCATTGCCCACTTCACCACCTCTCTGGGGACTCTGTCAAAGGCCTTTTCCAGATCAACAAAAACAAAATACAATTCCCTTTTCTTTCCAATATATTTTTCCTGAAGCTGTCGAACAATGAATATGGCATCAGTGGTCCCCCTGCCTGGCATAAACCCAAACTGCATCTCATCGATATTCACTCTTTCTCTAATCATACCTTCTAGAACTCTCTCCATTACTTTCATTATCTGATCTAAGAGCTTTATACCTCTGTAATTTCCCCTTTCCAGAGAATCACCCTTCCCTTTGTACACATTTACAGTTACACTCTTCAGCCAATCATCTGGGACAACACACTCATATATAATCATATTTATCAGGTCAGTGACTAACCTCACCCCAGTATCTCCTGAGGCCTTCAACATTTCGGCAGTCAACCCAGATACACCTGCCGCCTTCCCCACCCTCATCCTGCCTATTGCCTCACTCACAATAGCAGTGTCAATCAAAGGCCAAGGGCCAAACACTGGATCAGCTGGCTCCAAACCTTCTCTATCCCAATCAAACTCCTCATTCAACAACCGGCTATAATGCTCTCTCCATGCATGTTTAATATCCTCACTGTTCACCACTACCCTTCCATCATCATTCTTCACACACTGCTCACCTGCAATGTCCCGATTATCCCTCTTCACCTGATTTGCTACCCTAAAAATCATATTTTTCCTTTCTCCATGATTTAGATTAGTCACTGACCCAGATGATTGGCTCTGTGACTCAGACTTTGCCCTGTATACCTCTCTTCTAGCCCTGTGCTTAGCAGCCAAGTACTCCTCCCTGTTACCACCCTTCTTCCATTCCCGGAAAAGCCTTCTTTTCTCCTTAACTGCAGCTTCTACACCCTCATCCCACCACCAAGTTACTTTATGTCTTGGTGGGCCTCTTGTCCAACCGCATATTGCTTCGGTAACTCTCAAGAGGTTGTTCTTAAGGGCTCTATACTGCTCATTAACGCCTCTATCTACGGCTTCCTGTTCAGCCACCACTCTTCTTATCTCACTATAAAAGGCATCCCTTACTGATTGGTTTCCCAGCTTCCATATTTTCCTCCTAGGTACATATGTCCTCCTTCTCATCACTCGTTCCTTAAGCACCACGTCACAATTCAACAGTTTGTGCTGCTGCACACACTCCTCGCTTCCTATAACTTTAACATCCCTCACTAATCTCCTATCAACCCTCCTGACCAGAAAATAATCTATCTGACTACTATTTCCCCCGGACTCGTACGTAATCAACTGACTCACTCTTTTTCTAAAATGTGTGTTGCACACAATCATGTCCATAGCCTCTCCAAACTCGCGTATTCTTTCCCCTTCCGCATTCCTCACACCATATGCACATCCTCCATGGACTCCTTGATAACCTTGAGCTGCTTCACCCACATGACCTTTTAAATCCCCTCCCAGAACCACTACCTCATCATCACCCATACCACTTACTACACGTATTAAATCATCCCCAAATCTATCCTTCTCTGTGTCATCCAATCCTGCCTGTGGAGCATATGCCGATATAACTGAAATCATTTTCTGCCCTATCAAAATTTTCACTACTAATATCCTATCACTTACTCTCATAACATTCATGACATATTCCACCCAATTCTCTGCAACCAACACACCCACACCCCCATATCCGTCAGTTCCCCTCTGCCAAAACAACTTATAGTAGCAATCTTTCCCAACAATCTTTCTGGCTGATCCACCCCTGTACCGGACTTCCTGCAAACATGCCACATCCACCCACCTCCTACTGAATGCCTCAACGATTTCCCCTGCTCTTCCTCTCAAACTTCCCACATTCCACGAACCCATCCTAAACCCCCTGGGTGATTTGCTGTCCTCAGGCTTGCTTCGGTGCTTGTATTTGTAGTTCATAGTCGGTAAGATAAAGGGGGGTAAACATTCCAAAGGCCCAACCCATTGCACAGTTCCAGGTCCAGGCAGTGGATCCGGGACCCCTAGCCCACCAGCTTACCAGTGGCTGTGGTAGTGGCCTCGGGGCACCCTGCCAGGACAGCTGCAGGGACACCCTCCAAGCGCGGCTTGGCACTGCAACTGCCCCGCCATTATACACCCACTGATAGGGCAGCCTCCTGGGGCGCTACTCCCAGGTTCGGGCCCCTCTCTATTGAGTGGAATGGGTGGGATGGTGTGGTGGTTGCCCTGTACCCTCTAGCACCGGTTCGAGTCCCATCTCGCCCCAGACCCATGATCTATGCCGGCGGAACCCCAGTCACGCCTCCCCCCAAAGTCCGCCACTAGGTACCGGGGGCAAAGTTTTCTGGCCGCATGCCCTTGCTGGCGTCAACCCCTGTAACATAGTGGGATACGTTGAGTAATATGTAAAGCGCATGTGGTGTAGTGCATAGGGTAGTTAGAGGAAATGTTTGGGAGAGTATGGTGGTCTACTCTCCATGTTACTGTCACACTGAAAAGGTCAGCAAAGGAGGATGGTTAGGTAGCTAGTGAAACAGGAGCTCCAGCTCTCCCTATCACCAGCATTCCCATTCCCCTCGGGAGTACTACCCTGTTCGGCCCGTGCTACAGCCTCCTCTTATTAGCTTGGCCTTTCAAGTTATAAATATATATAAAAAATTTGGGGAGATGGCTGAGTGATATTTATATTTATCTAGACAAACCTAATTTAGTATGCATTGTCAATATCTCCAACGATTTATTTCATAGCATATACATTAGCAGCTGATTTTGAACCCTTTTATATCCAGATACATACCTAAATCAGTTGAATGTCATCCTTGAAGGTGTAATCACGTCACCGTCGTGCCTCTCCATTTCCGCCGCTTTGGCGGCCATTTCAAATTGCCCTGTGACCTTTACCCCAACAAAACATCGTGTGGGAAGCAGCAAATGACTGTAGATATATATATATACAGTAAGACCTCACTATAACGGACTAATTGGGGCTCAGGCCTGTCCGAAATATGCAATTTTCCGATAAAAGCGACATCCGGACTTACCCCTGCTAATCCGGACTTTTTTTTTTGATATATCAGACATTAGTTCAGATTGCATCAGTGGTTTTCACCACCATTGCAGTATTGTACTGTGTTATACCTTCACTACATTAATCAAATGGTATAATAATATAAACTGTCCACATTGTAAACACACCTGACTCATATTATGTGAGTCTGAATGTTATTTTCATTTACATTAAGCTCTCACACCCTATGCCACTTTGTCCAGTAATTTTACCTTTTCGTTTCGTTTTGTTTAGTTTTTGAAGGCTCCACCGTGCTTGCATGTGTCGGCCTTGGTCACCTAATGGTGGCTCTCCACACTGCTCGATCCCTGGCAGCCTCCCTGTTCAGTGCCTTAACCCTTAAGTCACACTTAATGACCTCCTCCCATGTCTTTCTCGGTCTGCCCCTCCCAACCCCTTCCCCAGTATTAACACCTCTCACCCTCTGTACCCAATTATCATCCCCCATCCTCTCCATATGTCCAAACCACCTCAGCCTACCTCTCATCACAACACCAATACACTCCAGTCCCATCCTACCTCTCAACTCTTCCATCGTAAACCCAGCCCCCCCAGGCCTTGCACACAGGGACGCACTGCACATCCACCTAATCATTGTCATTCCTTAGGAATAATTTGCTTTTCTTGTGTCCTTAAAACTTTCAGGGTGCTTAGGCATTACAAAAGTTATTTTGGGACTGCGTGCATAGTACTGATGTGAAATGAGGACCAAGGAAATAAATAATTAAATAAATGCCTCTAATCACAAGGAGTCAAGACAACAACTGAGGCAGGCAGCAGAAGGTATGGAACATGGGTCAGCTCAGGTTAAGGACCCCTGTCAGTGACTGACAAATGCACAACGCACGAGTTTAAACAAACATAGCCATCCAGAAATCCAATACCCACTTCTCACTCAGTTTCTCCCGTGCAGTTGAGTGATATTGAATTATTGAATAATTAAGGGAGAAATTAAATGCTCATGTTATTGTAAGATAGGTGCTTCCCTTTGTCTTGAATTGCAACTCTACTGTACCAAGGTCACCAACAGTGGGAAGAAAATCACTCCATTGCCATCTAATTATTATTAAGATTTCAATAATGATGACTTTGATGAGTTTACATTTTCATAAATGCATCACAAATGAACAATAAACTAAGCATTTAGGGGAGGCGGTAGCTCGATCGGTAGAGAGTTGGCTTGCGGTCCTGTGGGACCCAGGTTCGAATCCTCGCTGGTGCAGGGAAAGGTTTAAGGATTTGAATTTCATTAAATCAGGCTTTACTGATCTACCAGAAGACCCGCCGACATGTCGTAAAAATGACCCCGCTAATACCAATACACCAGTCCTGTATGAGACAGCCCTAGCATGTATTCAATATGGACGGTGGGTGTTAAGCGCCGAAGTGGTGACATGTAGATTGTAGGAGGACGGCTGGGCCTTGATAGCAGGCTGTGAAGCCTATGCCCAGAGTCGGACACATAAAAAAAAAAAAAAAAAAAAAAAAAAAAAATCGGCAGGTTAGATATGCACACATACAGAGCATGGAGCGATTGCACCATGCTAAGTGTATCGGTAGACTTTTAAAAAAATCATCTAATTGCCTCCCAGCAAACGCAAGGCAGCAGTGAAAGGTTTGTATTTTCATGTACGGTATTTCCACTTTAAATAATTTTATGCAAAATTTTCCCTCACAACTTATTGGTGGATGTCGAATATGAATACAGTACATCCCCCTAGTACGCGCCTATATGGGCAGCATAGGTGCTCGTGTACTGGGATTTCGCGTACTAAGAATAAATAAACTAATGGGAAAATTAACTTATGGGCAGCACCACACTTCATCAGTGACCTTTTTGACCCGTTTGAGGGAAAATATCTAAGACATATACAGTACAGTACAGTTGGATCTCACCAATAACATCTAATTGGTGCCAGAAAATAATAAGATTAGTTGTTAAATTGTCATGAATAATATAAAACTCACCTTAAACCACTTAATAAGGCGTTTGTTGTGATGACTGTTTTGAGGCCTGTGCATGGAGGCTACCGCGGCGTATCCAATGACCCCTCGCTGGCCTCGTCCTCATTCCTGCCTCTCGTTCCAGGGTCACCTACTTCCGTCAACAGATCATCAAACCCCACAAAGTCAGAATCTTCAGGAAAGTCCCCAGTGTCATCATTGTCATCATCTGCTCAACCCCTCTCTGTTGTTCTTCCTCGGCTGGCCGGCATTGTGAAAGAAAGCGAGTGATGAGTGACTGAAGGCGGGCATTCACTCAGTCGTGATAATGTTTCTGGCATTTTCTTGAAATCTTATTTACAAGTCCAATCATTAGCCATTTATTCTGATGGCTGCACTCTCTCCATCTCAACAGACTTGAGCTGTGGCAGGAGTTTTGCCCACTCTTCTTTAATGGTTGCCAGTGTCGTATTATTCCAGGCTTTGACAAAGAAATTTACAGCCTGTCGAATGTTATATTTCTTGCAGAATACAGCAACAGTAATTATGGTCAGGGTTGCAGATATGCCAGGTGGAGTAGGTGAGTCAGGTGGGGCTGTGGAGGTGGAGGGGGAGGCAACTGGTGAGTCAGGTGGGTTTGTGGAGGTGAAGGGGACAGCAGCAGGGGAGTCAGGGGAGGTGGTGAAGGGAGGATCCTCCATCACCTTCTCGCTACTGCTCACATTTTCGGTAATTTCCTTCACCCCTTCTTGTTTGTCTGTTTCATTCCCCATCTTGTTATGGACATTTGGATTCACGTCAGTAATGGTTATTTCACAAATACCAAGTTGTTATACTACAAATATTTGTAGTATAACAACTTGGCATTTATGGAATAACCGTTATTCATGTGAATCCAAACGTTATTATAGAAACGGGTGATGAGGGTGGTGCGTAGTGGAAAGGCAAGTGTCGCACTCAGGGTTCACACCGGAAAACACCAGTTTTGGGCAGTTTTTTCCTGCCGTCTCGCGTTGTGTGGGTGTGACTTGCGTACTCTGGTTAGGGATACAGTATATTAAAAATTATTAAGAATATTAAAAAATAGGTCCTCGCCGCACAAGGGGATTCACATACTCAGACTTGCGTACTAGGGGGATGTACTGTAATTAGTAAAAATCCCCAAAATATCCCTTACCAATTTATGGAGGTATATGCCGGTGTGCAGTGTACTCCTATGGCAGGAATTATAGTAACTGACAGTAATTTGTATGTTCTGGTGGCAGCAACGCTGGGCCTATCAAGCCAAGGATGGGTCAGAGCATCCTGAGGTGGTGACCATGTGCTGTGTGATCAAACCACTGGCTGCCTGGAACCTGGAAAATGTGGTGTCTGTGTGCAGGGAGCGCTGTGGTGGCCAGGGATATCTCTCCTGCAACAGGTCAGGAAGATTGTCTCAGATGAGACTGAATATGTAAAGTACTGTAATATCAAGAGAAGTTTGCCAGCTGTACTCTATATGCATTGTATCCAGTTTCCCCAAAATCTCGTTCCTTCCCAATTATCAGAGAGTATCCTCCCTTCTAATACTATTTTTTTGTGTGTTTCATATTGATGTCACATAAAAATATTTCATGTAACAACTTTCATTGCCACAGCTGGCAGGGAAATGTTGGTAGACTTGATGATATTACTACAGGTATGTGTTAACTTGTGATTATATATACCATTTTCGTATCAGGTTAACAGTCATGTCTTTGGGTAGCAGGAATTTGTTTGCCTTGTCATCACATAAACCTTTTCATCATATGCAACAGGTGAAAAGCAGTCCGGTCTGTGGTAAGTTATAGTACATGTAAATACACTTCAAAGGAATATTTACCCAGGAGGTCAGTGGTTTTTCACAGTGGATGCTGTTGCCATTTATATACGGCAGCTTGTGCTTACACACAGTACCCCATCGTAATATGACACAACCACATAATATAACTAGGTATATAATATCATCCCCACACAATCATTGCTAGTCCCTCAAAAATACTCCTACAATAACAATGAATAAACACTTACATGTCCCCTTCACACACAGGGCAGTACACATCATTCCCAAAATAATCTGTCGTAAGTATTAAAGAGACTTGATAATGTTCACCAGGTCAGGCTTAGATCAGGAACTGGAGGGGTTAGATATACCTTTCAATAACCCTTGTCTTTCAATCTATGTCCTTCCCCCCCCATCCCATCAAGGGCTTAGGTCCTCCCCCCCCCCATTGTATAGAAATGACAGTGATTAGGTGGATGTGCAGTGCATCCTCTTGTGTGAGGCTTGGGGGGGCTATGTTTACGATAGAAGAGTTAAGAGGTAGGATGGAACTGAAGTGTATTGGTGTTATGATGAGAAACGGCAGATTGAGGTGGTTTGGGCATGTGGAGAGGATGGAGGATGACAATTGGGTGCAAAAAGTGAGAAATGTTTATGTTGGGAGTAGAACTGCAAGAGGTAGACTGAAAAAGACCTGGGATGAAGTCACTGAGCATGACCTCAGGGATGTGGGACTGAATAGGGAGGCTGCTGGAGATCAAACAGCATGGAAAGTCACCATTAGATGACAAGGAAAACACATGCTGGAGCCTTTATCTATCTATAGCCCGATGCCCTAATCCTGCAAAGGGTGGCCGCAGACAAAACGCCTCCAACTCACTCTGTCACTCGCCATTTGTTTACCCTCCCCCCAGCTCACTCCCCTCCCTCATATACCTCTCAACTTCATCCCTCCACCTCATCCTTGGTCTTCCCCTCCCTCTTCCTCCCTCCACCTCATCCTTGATCTTCCCCTCCTTCTTCCTCCCTGCACCTCATCCTTGGTCTTCCCCTCCCTCTTCCTCCCTCCACCTCATCCTTGGTCTTCCCCTCCCTCTTCCTCCCTCCACCTCACCTACATACACCCTCTTAGTCAGTCTTTCATTCTCCATTCCCTCCACATGTCCAAACCACTCCAGTGTATTTCTCCTAATCTTCTCAACCACATCCACCCTACAACGTTCCTTCACTTCTTCATTCGTCAACCTGTCCCTCCATGTCACTCCACATGCTCCTTTCAAGTAAATCATTTCCACTGCTCTCACTTTTGACTTGTTACTCTCTAGCAAGGTCCATGCCTCGCTTCCATATGTCAGGGTAGGGATCACAATACAATACTATCATGCAGTGACTTCTTGACTTCCATACTCACCTCCCTATTTCTCATCACCGCTTTCAGTGAACCAACAACCTTCCTTCCCTGCTGTACCCTTTCAAGTATTTCATCCCCAAAACATCCATCCTTACTCATCACACTACCCAAGTACTTGAATGCACTCACATTCTCCATATCCTCACCATCCAACCTCACTGCGCATTCTGTAACTTCATTCCTCTCAAACACCATAACTTTACTCTTGTTTACATTGACTTTCACATTCCTCTTCTTACACACTGTCCCAAATTCATTCACTAAACCTTGCAACTCCCATTCATCTTCACTCAACAATACAAGGAACCCTCGTTGACTCGTGGTAATTGGGTTACAACCCTCCACAAGTTTGTATTTTCATGAGTTAATGGGGTTTTCCCCCTCCCCCACTCCCTCCAAAACACATTATACAATACAGTACTGTACATTGAGAAAAAAATAAAAGTAAAACTAATAGAACCTTACCTTGTTTTGGTACTGCAGGGAAGTATTCAAGCTTGGAGGAGGCATTTGGCAGGGTAAAGAGGTGGATTGGGGGGCACTAGGTCAATTTTCTGAACACTTTTCTAATAAAAACACTGAACACTGTGAGCACTTAGACTACACACACTTAGATTACTATACAGTAGTGTACTGTAGTACACTACTGTATAGTAGTACAGTACTGTATCACTGACCACTTAACCTAAACATTACACTCAGCTGTGCTTATACTAAAACTTACAGTAGTGTTATACTTAAACTTACAGTACTGTACACTTACACTACTTTAATCCATGACAGCCTCGACGAGTTAACCCAAATTACGAAATAATGAAGTACGAATTAATGAGGGTTAACTGTACTCATCAGCAGACAACAGCGGAATCTTCCACATCTCACCCTCATTCATTAGAGCCACCCCCACATCCACTGCCCTACCTTGCACCTCCTTTACAACCCCATCCATGTATATATTAAACAGCCATGGAGACATCACACAACCCTGTTTCAGTCCCACTTAAGATCAAAGAACTCACTCAGCTCACCATCCACTCGCACAGTAGCCCTGGCTCCTTCGGACATGCTCTTCACATCACTCAGCAACTTCCCCTCCACTCCATATATTCTTAATATCTTCCACATACCTTGCCTATCTATTCTGTCATGAGTTTTCTCCAAGTCCATGAAGTCAGCATACACTTTCTTTCCCTTCTCTAGGTACTTCTCCACTAAACATCTTAGAACAAATATCTGATCTTCACACCCTTTTCCCATCCTAAATCCCCCTTGTTCTTCTCCAACTAGCTCCTTTGTTATATCCCTAACCCTGTCAATAAGTATTCTACCATATATTTTTCCAGTCACACTAAGAAGGCAAATACTGTACCTTATGGTTACCACATACTTTGCTCTCCCCTTTTCCTTTGTATAAAAGAACAGTTGTACCTGATTTCCAGTCCTCTGGAACCCTTCCCTCTTCCCAAGCCAATCTACACAGCTTCCATATCCACTCCACAACAATCTCACCCCCATACTTTAGCATTTCACCACACACTCCATCAATTCCTGGGGCCTTTCTCATCTTGATTTTCTTCATTGCTTCCACTACTTCCACCCTACTGATCTCTTCCTCTCTCCTCTCACCTCTTCTTCTCCCAGCCATTCCGCAACCACTTATACTCACACTGCTGTCACTTTCTACATTCAACAAATCCACAAAGTGCAACTTCCATCTCCTCAATTTCTCTCTCTTCTCCACCATCAGTCTTTTATTCCCATCTTTCACTCCCCTACTAAATCCCCTTTCACACTATCTTACTTTCTTTACCTCCTTCCAAAACAATTTCTTACTCTCCCTCCATTGTACACTCAGATTCCTCCTAGACTCTTTAAAAACAAAAATAAAAATGAACAAAGGGCTTAGAAACCCTAGGCTAGGCTAATTGGTCCTGACATTTAAGGCATGGATGGCCAGCATTTGTATATATATATATATATATA
>JAGKTI010035626.1:0-11221 GCA_018397915.1 Birgus latro | reverse complement strand
AAAAAAAAAAAAAAAATCTGAATTTGCTCGGGAGGTAGGAAATTGATCGGGACGTGACGAGTTAAAAATGCCCTAAACAGGTGAGAGGCCCCTCCCCTGGCTACCGCTTTCTATGAAGCTGTGCTCCATAACAGACGCTCCCTATGCGAGGGAAACTTAACCAAAATCACTCAGCCTTGTAGATATTTATTTATTTGGTACGAATTTATATGTAGTACTAGAGTATATTGGTTTTCACACAATAATATAGGCGATATAAGCATTGTTCACTCACCAAACACATCAACATACCGCACTTAAATTGGCGACGTTACCTCCTCATTACTTCTGTTCATTACTAACTCTTGTGCCACATAATCTTTGTCCTCCACATCGGGAATCACTTTCGCCCTGAATTTAATTGTCGGAGAAACCGTGGTGCTACATGTCTTTACTGGGCAGGTCACTGCTAACAGGTGAGTTGTGAGAAAATGGCGAACCCCCCTTACATAGGGTCATGCAGTGTTGCCGCCTGGCTGGGGGTAGAGGAAGGTCTTCCACATAACCCTACCAAAAATCTCCCGCAAAACTTGAAAAATGGGCAAACGACGGAGCTTTCAATTGCATAACATACAATGCTTGTTGTTGTTGGGTCTCAACGTGAAAAGAAATTGCGACGTGCATCGTACGTTGTAGGGACGGGGCGGGATAATGGATATTTGTGCAGGAATGGGGTCTGTGATAGCCAATACCCTCTTTAGACACAAAATGATCCACAGGGATATGTAGCTAGTGATGAGAAGGATGGGTGGTGAACTGAATGAATGAAAGACAATGATTGATTATGTCTGTGTGGATGATAGAATGAAAAGGTGTGTACTGGATGCTTGAGCATACAGCGGTTGGGAGCGTGGTCTTTCTAACCACAACATGGTGGTTCAAATGAAATGGAGGGGTAGGAGAAAGGAAGGACAGGAGGAAGTAGTCCATACAAGGAGGGTACAAATGTTGCAAGAGATGAAAAGAAGGAAGAATATAAGAGAGAAGTGGAGGGGCGATTAGGTAAATATGATTTGGAGCAGACGGGGGACATGGAAGGTATGTGCAAAATTTTCACAGAAGATTTCTGTGCAGCATGTGAGGTGTGTGAGGTGATGAGAAGACGAAAGGGGGTGCAAGGTACAGCGTGGTGGAATGAAGAGGTGAGACAGGCTGTGGCTCAGAAGAAGAAAGCATATAGTGGGTGGATGAGAAACAGGAACGTGGAGGAATTCAGAGATGGAATAGAGGGTTATATTTATAGAGGAAGAGAGAGGTGAAAGAATTAGTAAGAGAGTGTAGAGGAGAATGGATGAGGAATCTGGAAGGAAATTGAGTGTAAAATGGGGGAAATATAAGAAAATGTTATGGAAAGAGGTAAAGAGCGTTAGACAGGGTGATAAAGAAGTAAGTCGGGGAGTGAAAGATCAAAATGGTAGACTGCAAGTGGAGATGGGAGAAAAAGTGGGCAGATGGAAGGAACACTTTAAGGAATTGTTGAACATAGAGAATAAAAGTAATGCGAGTATAAGTGGCAGGGGGGAATGTATGGGAGAAGGATGGAGCTGAGAGGAAAGGAATAAATCAATAGGTTGGAAGTAGTGGAATTAAAAACGAAAGTCAAAATGGGGAAAGCCCAAGGAATGGATGGAGTGTGTGGTGAAATGCTGAAGCATGGGGGAGAGATAACAGTACAGTGGATATGGAAGATACGCAGATTGACACGGGAGGATGATAGAGTCCTGGAGGATTGGAAGTCAGGTATAATGATTCCCCTGTTAAAAGGGATAGGGGAAAAAAAGGTGTGTGGTAATCATAGGGATATTTGTCTTCTTTGCATAATAGGAAAATAATATGATAGGATACTTTTTGACAGAATTAGGGTAATAACACAGAAATTAGTTGGAGAAGAACAGGGAGGTTTTAGGATGGGAAGAGGTTGTGTAGATCAGATATTCATTCGTAGGTCTTTAGTGGAAAAGTTTCTAGAGAAGGAAAATATGTTCTATGTGGGCTTCATGGATTTGGGGAAAGCATATGGCAGAGTGGATAGAGAAGGATTGTGGAAAGTATTAAGTATGTGTGGATTAAGTGGAAAATTGTTGAATGCCGTGAGGAGTATGTGTGATTTTTTTACATCTGAATGCGGAATTGAAACAGGAATGTGTCGTGTCTCCATGGTTGTTCAATTTGTATAGGGATGGGGTTATAAAAGGGGTACAAGGTAGGGCAGTGGATGTTGGAATGATCCTAATGAGAGAGGGCAGTGGTTGGAAACTCCCTGTACTGCTGATTGCAGATGATACTGTATTAAGTGAAGACGAGGGGAAACTGCAAGGCTTGATGAATGAGTTTGGGAGAGCGTGTAAGACGGAATCTAAAGGTGAATGTTGGGAAGAGTAAAGTTACGGTCCACGACAGAAATGAAGCCACTGAATGTACTTCTTTTTTTTTATGCAAGGAAGAAGGAACTAAAGGCCATGGGCCTGCACACCGTTCCTTCCAAGAAAAAAATAAAAACAATACAAAAGGGAGCCAAAGTCAAGATCCATTCATTTTGAGATGCCTGGACACACTGCATTTGAAAGACTGGAGATCATAGGAAGTAGAGAATGCAGACAGAGGAAGACAGTTCCAGAGTTGACCAGTTGCATAAATGATGGACTGGGAGTAACGATTAACTCTTGCATTAGAGAGTTGGACAGAAAAGGGATGAGAGTTTGTTGCTAGATGGGTACTATGTGCCAGTCGAAGAGGTGGAGGGACGCAAGTAGACAGATCAGAAGAACAGTGACCGTTGAAGTAGCGATAGAAGAGAGATAAAGATGCAACAGTGCGGCGAAGAGACAAAGTTTGAAGGGAATCAGCAAGAGGAGGAGAGTTAATGAGACGAAAAGCCTTTGACTCCACCCTATTGAGAAGAGCTGCATGTGGGAAGCCTCCCCACACATGAGAGTTGTCTGAAAGTTCGGAGTCGGCTTAGCACACCTAATCTCTTGGAAGCAGATTTCACAAGAGATGTAATATGTTCTTTCCAAGATAAATCCCGAGAGAATGAAACCACAAGCATGAACAAGGATGATTCAGGACTGAACTGGACATTATTAAACATTAGTGGGTAATCCTGAGGAATATATGTCGGGTTGATAGGTGTAAGAACTGAGTCTTTGATGCATTACAAATAACAAGATTATTTTTACCCCAATCATAGATATAAGCCAAGTCAGACATTAGGTGTGCCATAGCCTCATCCCTTGTTTGTTGAAGTAACTGCTGAGATGGACGTTGCAGAAACCGAATAGAAAAGTGAAGGTGGAATCATCTGCGTATGAGTGGACAGAGTTATATGTACAGCTTAGAAGGTCATTGATGAATAAAAGGAAGAGAGTTGGTGATAGGACAGAGCCCTGAGGAACACCACTGTTGATAGGTCTAGGAGAAGAACGATGGTCACCTACAACAGCGGCTATAGAACGACCAGAAAGGAAGCCAGAGATGAAGGCACAGATAGAAGGATAGAAACCGTAGGAGGGCAGTTCGGAAATTGAAGATTTATGCCAGACTCGATCGAAAGCCTTTGAGATGTCAAGTGCAATGGCAAAGCTTTCGCCAAAGTCCCGAAAGGAGGATGACCAGGAGTCTGAAAGGTAGTGAAAAGATCGCCAGTGGAGCGTGCCTGACTGAACCCGTACTGACGATCAGAAAGAAGGTCGTGACAGGAAAGATGCTTTAAGACTTTTCTTTTATAAATTGACTCAAAAACTTTTGAGACACAGGATGTTAAAGCAACTGAATGATAATTAGAGGGTTGGGAATGGTCACCCTTCTTTGGGACTGGCTGAATGAGAGCAAACTTCCAGCAAGAAGGAAAGGTACAAGTTGATAGACAAATGCGAAAGAGTTTACCTAGGCAGGGTGTAAGGACAGAAGCACAGTTCTTGAGGACAACAGGAGGGACCCCATCTGGCCCATATGTCTTGTTAGTATTGAGGCCGGTGATGGCAGAAAATACATCAGCTGAAGAAATTTTAATGTCAGTCGAGTCCAGTTAGGCTGGATGATGAGAAAATAGAAAATGTGAGCACGTTTAATTACTAGGGAAGAGTGATGAGTAAAGATGGAAGTTTAAAGAGTGACGTGCTTGAAAGGGCACACCAGGGAAAATAGATTGCTGGTTCTTTGATAGCACTGATAAGGAACAGGGAAGTGAACATGGAAATAAAAATATGCTGCATGACAGTATTGTGATACCTTCCCTAACGTATGGAAGTGAAGCTTGGACCTACTTGGATGGACACAATTCAAAATTAAGAGCAGTGGAAATGAACTATTTGAGAGAAGCATGTGGAGTTATGTGGAAAACTGACAAATGAGGACGAGAAGGAGCGTTTTGGTCTAGATGTGGATGAGATAGACAGCGTTAGGAAAAATACACTGAGGTGGTTTGGCCATGTGGCGAGGGTGGAGAGCGAGATACTAACGAGGAGAGTGTATGCGAGTGAGGTGGAGGGGGGATGGGGAGGCCGAGGGTGAGATGATGGGATGGAGTGGGGAGGCATATGAGAGAAGGGATGTGAACTGGGAGTAGGGCAGTGAAATGGAGGGAGACAGGGCAACATGGAGCTGATTTGTTTGGCCACCACTTACGGGATTGAGGCGTCTGGCAATAGATAAACAGATAAACAGATGATTGAGTATTGTATGGTTAAGACTATTCTATGCCCATTCACTTGTTCTTGTCTCGATCTCGCAGTGTCGTGTGTGGGGGTCAAATTATATGTAAGTTATGGGCGCAGTATGAATGAAAATTTGGAAGCAACTTTTAAATGGGACTTGGGCAGTTTATAACAATAATCAAAAGACATGGTTATATGCAAGGCAACCATGGGGTGCATATTACCTCTCGTCCAAAATCCGTGTACAAGAAATTAGGTGTGCTAAGCCAACTTCATGTGTTCTTTACCCCCGTACAGCCGCTGCGTTTGTACAGTTGTCTTGTTCGATACTGTGTGAAAGGAACATTCCGGGCATCTAGCGTTTTGTTACTTATTTCGTGCTTTGAAAAATTTTAAGCAGACGAGGAGATGGCCAAAGAGCACTAATCTAAGGGTCGTATTCCCATCAGCTTACAGGGTATGG
Source organism: Birgus latro (assembly GCA_018397915.1). Taxonomy (NCBI): domain Eukaryota; kingdom Metazoa; phylum Arthropoda; class Malacostraca; order Decapoda; family Coenobitidae; genus Birgus; species Birgus latro. The sequence continues at coordinate 6,064 of JAGKTI010035626.1, read as the reverse complement.
GTACCTAATGTGCAGTGCCTCTTCCTTACCGGTTTACCTTTGCAAAAGGCTTAGAAGCCGCAATATTTGGGTTGTGTGTATCTTCATCGTTTGGTGATAATACATACTAATATTTTGCACGATAAAATGGTTAGAGGTACCGCTCTTTTCATCATTTTTTTCTTTTTAAAAGAAGATAGAACCAAAGGCCAAGAGCTTGCAAAATGCTCCCTTCGGAAAAAAAAAAAAAGATAACAAAGACCCTAATTCAAGATCCGTTCATTTCGAGATGCCTGAACGCAATGTGCCTGAAAGACCGGATCATAGGCAGTAGAAAATACAGACAGAGGGAGATAATTATAGAGCTGACTTGTTGCATACATGAAGGACTGAGAGTAATGGTCAACTTTTGCTTTAGAGAGTTGGACAGAAAAGGGATGAGAGTTTGTTGCTAGAGGGGTGCTACACACCCACCGCAGTGGTGGAGGGATGCAAGCAGACATTTCAGAGGAGCAGTGACCATTGAAATAGCGATACAAAAGAGATAAAGATGCAACAGTGAGCCGAAGAGACAGGGGTTGAAGGGAGTCAGTAAGAGGAGGAGAGTTAATGTGAAGAAAAGTCTTTGATTCCACCTTGTTGATAATGTGTGGAGTCTCCCTACTCATGAGAGCTGTACTTTACATAGGGGCGAATAAAACCCTTGTGAAAAGTCAACAAATGTGCAGGGGTAAAGAAGGCACTGAGTCGGCTTATCACATCCAATCTCTTGGAATCAGATTGCACGAGAGGTAATATGATCTTTCTAAGATAAATCCTGAGACTTTGAATCCTCAAGTATGTTTAAAGATGATGGAGGATTGAGCTGAATATTGTTAAAAATTATAAGGTAATTCTGTTGTAGATTTTTTTTCGGATTGATATATGTAAGAACCGAGATTTTGATGCATTGGAAACAGTATCATTTTTACCCCAATCTGAGATATGTGCCAAGTCAGATTTTAGGTGTGTTATAGCCTCATCCCTTGTTCAATGAAGTAACTGTTGAGATGGATGCTGCACAACGCTAATGTAAAGATTGAGGGCGGAGTCGCCAGCATATGAGTTGACAGAGTTTGATGTAGAGCTTAGAAGGTGATTGATGAATAAAAAGAAGAGAGTTGGTGATATGACAGAGCCCTGAGGAACTTTGATAGTTCTAGAAGAAAGGTGGCCGTCTACAACAACAGCTATAGAATGACCAGAGAGGAAGCTAGAGATGAAGGCACAGACAGAGGGATAAAAAAAAAAAACGTAAGAAGGCAGTTTGGATAAATACGATTTATGCTAGACTCGATCGAAACCATTTGAGATGTCAAGTTCAATAGCAAAGCTTTCGCCAGAGGCCCGAAAGGAGGATGACAAGGAGTCTGAAAGGTAGGTGAGAAGATCACCAGTGGAGCGTCCCTGGCAGAACCTAAACTGACGATCAGAAAGAAGGTTGTGACAGGAAAGATGCTTTAATTTTTTTTTTTTTGGTTAAGAAACTCGAAAACTTTTAAAACACAGGATGTTAAAGCAATTTGGCTATAGTTAGTGGGGTGAGAATGGTTATCCTTCTTTGCGACAGGCTGAATGAGAGCAAATTCCAGCAATAAGGAAAGGTGCGAATTGACAGACAAAGGCGAAAGACTTTACCTACGCAGGGTGTAGCCACAGAAGCACAGTTCTTGAGGACAACATGAGGGACCTCGTCAGGACCATAAACCTTGTTAGTACTGAGGCTAGATATTGCAGAATGTTCATCAATCGAAGAATTTTTTCTGTCAGCCGTGAAGAAGTCAGGCGGGGGTAGTGATGGAGGAACAGCAATGGAATCGTCTAAGGTGAAACTGGAGAAGAAAGTCTGAGCGAAGAGTTCTGGTTTATCAGTATAGGAAATAGCTACAGAGCCATCAGAGTGGAAAAGAGGAAGGAAGGTTGATAAAGTAAAGTTGTTATAAATGTTTTTGGCAAGGTCCCAGAAGGAGCGAGAGCAATTCGAGCTGGAAAGTTCATAGCATTTAATACGAACATAATTATTTTTTGCAAAGCGAAGAATAGACTTTGCACGACTCCAGGCACAAACATAAGAGATGAGATTCAGGAGTGGGCTGGCTCTGGTACATTTAGTAGGCCTTCTTCATGTTGTGCACAACATTAGAACAAGCGTGATTAATCTATCTGTCTATCTATTGCCAGATGCCTTAATCCCGTTAGGGATGGCCAAAAACAAATGGCTTCCATGTCGCCCTGTCCCCTGCCATTTCACTGTTCTGCTCCAAGTTCACACCCTTCTCACAAATATACCTCCCCACTCCGGCTATCCATCTCATCCTTGGCCTCCCCTTCCTTCTCCCCCCCTCCACCTCACTCAGATACGCTCTTCTCGTCTGTCTCACGCTCTCCATCCTCTTGATATGGTCAGACCACCTCCTAATGCTTTCTATCACAGCTACATCCACACCACAATGTTCCTTCATTTTCTCATTCGTCAGTCTGTCTCTCTATGTGGCTCCACATGCTCCTCTCAAATACCTCATTTCTACTGCATGATTGAACTAAGGTTTATTTGCATTAGTCAAAGGATATGAGCAAGGAATGTATGATTCCATGCCAGAGAGAAAAACCTCTGTAATGCACAAGGCACACACTGATGGTTCTTGGCCATGGAAGCAATAATCATTTCAGGGAAAATCATAGAAGTACTGACTAGGAGCCTCCCAATCAACAGCTCCAAAGATCCACAACGAACCCTCTTTTGATGGTCCACAGGCCTTACTAGAGCGATAGGACAGGTGGTTCTGATCGGAGGAGCCCAGCAGAGTGGAAAGATTAACAGCATAAACAGAAGGATTAGTTGTAGGGAAGAGGTCAATTATTTTGGAACTCTCTCCAAGGCGGTCAGGGATACGGGTAGGGTCCTGTACAAACTGCTTTAGGCCGTTTTTATAATTACCGTTGTTCCTCTGTTCAGCCTTTCATTCTCAAGCCATATCAAACGATTCGTACTTCACGTAAGTTTTTGGCACAGTAAAACAACACTTTGGCTCTGCAATATCCTTGAAGGTATATTTGGTTTATATTTTGTACAGACTTAGCCAAGTAATAATGTGATTTTAAGAAACTACATTTTGTTACTCGCAAGATAAGTCACGCCAGTGTGGTGTTTCTTTTTCAGTTATGCAGTTTTTGTTTCAGGGTTGGAGATGCTAAAGTATGTTTTCCAGGTTATATTGAAAAGTTTCTACTTGATATAATTTTGTCACCACTTTTTTCCTGCCAAAGTCCAATTGATAACCATAAATCAATGTTAGGTGGCTAGTAACTCAAGGTGCAGTGTGGTAAGCAGCGTCACACAATTTCTAGTCATTCTGAAGGCTGCAGTCTGTGTGCGTGTTTGCTCTAAAATATAATCATACAGTGATGCCAAGTCTTAATAATTATTGCTTTTCTTCTTTTTACCCTAATGTCCACTTGGTGAAGCAGTTAATTTCAATAATGAGCTATTTAGGAAAGTATTAGCAACGGAATTCTCTGATAACATGCCTCTATTCCCACACAGGTGGTCACACTATAATTGCACAGACTCTGTCATCACTGGTTAGCGGTCCACTGCACTGACATGACCTCTTGATGGTGAGCGACGACCACAAGCAGCACCTGCTTGACATTAATCAGGTAGTGGGGGTCGCTGGAGCTTCTTTCACGCCGGTCTTCCTCGCTACTCAACACTCATTCTTGCACACCGCCCGTCCACCACACCACATCAGAGGTTCCCAACTCATCGCCATAATCATCTTCCACCACGACCCCACCAACTTCCTCCTCCTCCTGGCAAATAACAAAGAGTGGAACCCCAGTTACCTCATCCTCTTCTGCCTCAACCCGCACCTCAACACCACATCAGTAATTGTTCAACCTGTCGTCCAGCGCTCAGAGTACATCTTGTTGCTGCAGCCACAAGAACGAGCAGGACGTCAACGCTTAATCGCCTACACCAGTCTACCCACAACCACTAGGGCACCACTGGGAGTCTGGAGCACCGAGAAGTTCAAAACCAGACAGGCACTCTTCCATTACCGCTTCAAAAACTTTGGTGGGCGGGTTCTGAAGATACCAGTTTCCTGTTACGATGAACCCTTTTTGTATTATGGAAAAGACGGTGAATGTGGTGGCGGAAACCCAGACGCGCTTCAGGTCATTGGTGATAAGTATAACTTCACGTATGAAATCACCTTCATTGACATAAATACATGGGGAATCAAGGAGAATGGAACCTGGAATGGCATGCTGGGTGATATGATGTACAATAACAAGGACATAGTGATCAGTTCAATGAGGCTCAACACGGATCGGTTCAGTGACTTTGACTACACCTACCCCCACTGGCGATATAACTTTGCGGTTCTCCTACGTATCCCGCCGCCCATACCCCGCTGGAGGAGCATCTTGTACCCTTTTTCCACCCTGCTGTGGGGTTTAATCCTGGCTTCCACTGTTGCAGCTGCCTCTCTGCTCTCCTGCTTACTCCACTGCCTTCACCACCTCAGTGACCCTATCGACATCACTCTCAAGGTGATTAACCTCTAAGATCTGCTACCATACTTGGTGTAGCTAGTAACGTTAATATTATATTTACTTTACATTTCGGATACCGGCTGCTAAAGTTTTCCTCTGACTGTAGAAAAGGTTCTACCATACTGAAATGGATAGATTTATTTAGAGTGTGACGAACATGGTGACTAAAATTACTGTCAGGTTGAAACACGAGAGTATTGAGCACAATGTCTTGTTTATGAAAAGATTATATAATTCTTAACTATAATACAATATTATGTAAAATTATATATAATAATATAATGTAAAATTATTTTGTACTTCTTGAGCATAACCTCTGTGGAATTATTTAGTCTTCTTTGCGTATGAATATCTATATTGTCATGTCGCAGAATTTAGACTCCCAGTTAATAACGAAAATTATAAGAGACCTCCAATTTTAGACCTCCGATGTAATGAGGAGAAATTAACCCAGTCTACAAATCCCATCACTATGACCCCAGTGTCATACTGTGAATTTAAGAGAAAAAAAAAATTGCAGATCCCAGTCAGTGTCACTAGTGTCCTCCAAAGTATTTTTTTTTTTTAGATGCACCGTAGGAATCAGAGTTGAAAAGAGTAGGCTTCCACCACCCAGCGAGTGCTGGGAAAGTTATTCCACCAAGAGAGAAATATGTCGATTTCTGGGGCCTTGAGAATAAGTGACTAGGGTAGCGTGAGCTGTTTAGAGTGCGTGAGTAGCAAGATGGTAAACACCTTGCGAGCCACTCAATCTCACGGCAAAAAAAAAAAAAAAAAATCCCGTGGGGATAATAAGTCTCAAATACAATGTAAACTTATCCTGATATCTACTAAATCTAAACACACAAATATAAGAAACTAGATATTAGATCAAATTTACCATAGGTTACTTTACAGACTATGAATTGCTAGAAACTGTAAGATCAATATCCCTTCGCACTTGTATTGTCACAGGGTAGACTAAATATACCAAAAAAGAGATCAATGATAGCAAGAGTGCCTTCAACTTCGCTAAACAAATTCTCGGAATGATACTAACACACTATTATGAACAGATATCCTCACTGTTGGATATAAGCTCAATTTTACATTCACATACACATCTATTTAATCTTCACCTCTTAACCTAATATTTACAAAATAACACTATCTCTAGTGTATCTAGCAATCTTACATATTAAACTAATAAATTCATAATGGCACTTTCAACATAGACCCAGTAATCCCATGGCCTCGAGAGGGCTCCTTGGGAAATGACCTTAGAAAAAATACCACTATAGAGTATACCCTTGGGACCGATTTCTTTTCCACAATTTCACCTCAACTCATACAGTGTTAATACAATAACTATGTAAACGAATCGGAATACAATTTTCGGTAACTCCCTAGGACTCAATTCACACAGGCTTACTATTCCTTTCCAATATTCACAAATACAGTATATATATGAAGTTACAGTATTTCAGTGGACCAACTAATTCGCATT
>JAGKTI010035624.1:0-11221 GCA_018397915.1 Birgus latro | reverse complement strand
TCATTATTACCATTATTATTATTATTATTATTATTATTATTATTATTATTATTATCATTATTACGGATCCTCCATGTAACTAGCCTATAAACGACTTTGTGTCTGTCACTCAGAATTAATAGGAACGCCTCATTTGTTTTCTGCCCGTCAGCCCGTCCTGACCTCCACTGCTGTCCACACTGTCGTACTGCAATACTGGATCTGCCATGTGAATATCGTGTTTAGCGCCTCCACATGTACAAAACATTTAAAGAACCAGTACTTCCCAGAAAAATTTGTGGGATTCACTAGAACCTTTCCGTCACGAAATGTTTGGAAATACCATTATCTTGTTTCCATACAGTTACTGAGCCCACATTAACCAAAATGTAGAAAAAATAATTTTAACAAATTTTCGCGTGTCGAGACCTTCGACAATTTCGCACCGTCGCGTCATGCCTTATCGCCAAATTTTTTGTTTGGTAGTTTTCTGACACTTGCTGGACTTACCTTCACCTGACGGAAAAAGAGTTAGGTTGATATCTCTTGCTGATCTCGTGGAACGAACAAACGCACGGACAAACATGTTCGTTTGTCGCGATTTCCGAGAATATCGCGCTGTAGCGTCGCGGGCGATCAGCCAATTTCTTTAAAACTGACACTTAGCTATGAATCACACATTTAGAGGACTCTAGTGTAAGTAACGATATGCCTGGGTGTTTTCCATTATTGACATAGCTCATTTCGTTGACAGAAAAACTTTAAATTCAGTAATAACCAAGTGATATAAAGATGTATCCATATCGCAGACTGAGCCAGTGGGTGCTCACTGATCTGAAATTGCTCCTGTCTTGTGTTGCCAGATGGTGAGGGTCACTCTTCATCAATGATTTATTTGATGAAAAAAAATCAGACAGTTTCCATAAACTGTATAATGCCGGTATCTGTTTGTTAATTTAATAAATCATATGCAGATGTGATTACTGGCTGTTACCGCTTTCATAAAACATAGTCCCTCCATCCCTTTCTGTGAACTCTTCAGTGCTGGAAACTCACTCTCGTTTCCCCCTCCCTCTCCTCTCTCTCTTGATCCCCCTACCTCTTTCATTCTCCCCTTCCCCCTCTAAACAGCCAGTTCCTCCCCGTCTTCCACTCCCTTCTGACTATAGGAGGTGGAGGTCGCAGAATCTTCGTTCCTTTCAACTTAAACCCATACGGGATATCTGCCTTTGATGACCCGACTGCGGACGATATTGACAGTCTCTCTCTCTCTCTCTCTCTCTCTCTCTCTCTCTCTCTCTCTCTCTCTCTCTCTCTCTCTCTCTCTCTCTCTCAGGCCACCTGAAATAGATTGTACCTAAGCTTTGTGTCGCTGTTCCTTTGACCCTTTGATATGTATTTGTTTATGTGCTGTATCGGATGAATATAATACAATGGGTGTGATGAAAATGCAGCCTAAATTTTTATACATATGGTTTAATAAATTAGAAAAAGGAAATCTTGCTTCCATTAGAGGGAGAGGTTCAAGGGCATTATATATCCACAGGACCTATATACTCATCATGTAGTAATTATAATATACTGGTTACGATGACACGGTTCAAGCATACCAGCATATTTCATTCAAAAAAATGACTCGGAATGTAACATGTGTAATATATGTTATAAATATACAAAACAACGTATATTGGCAATGTTATTGTTTCATCAGATTGATCAAGACCGTAAATGACTCTTGCTTGTAATCTGTCACCGCTGTGTTCCATTGAAAATAAGCCCATCATTTAAACACTGTAACGAGAGCCTCCCACCCACCCTCCAACTCACCTGGGCATAGCTGCGTGACGCCATGTGGGATAGGAATCAGTCCAATGCAGCCCAGTATACGTGGGGCCAACTACTCTATGGTGTGGAACGACAGCTGGAGATGTAGCCTGCATTTTCGCGCTTGGTTTCGAATTTTCCCGAGAGCTGAAGAGTTCTCGACTATATAATTTTTCGAATAAATAAAAGAAAACCCGCTTGGGACTCGTTTGTATGTTCATGATTATGATAGGCAGCCTGTTGCTCTATACGTTCTGATTACGGATTATCCTGTATAACAAATACAAAGGCATACTTGCTGATCTTGTCTCCAGGCCAAATGGGTCACCAGCAGCAGCACCAGCAGCAGAAGCAGCCTATAGCAGACTGCTGCAAGAAAGGCTTTCCTAATTTTAACCTACAGGATTTTTTGTGTGTGTGACTCAGGGCATAAGGTTAAGTGCCTATTCCCTGAGGCCCAGAAATCTTTATGTAAACCATACACCTTCACATGACACCACTTCGGCACCAACACCCACCGCCCATTCCACGAGGCTGTCTCATACAGGACTGGCGTATTCACTGTGTAACAAAGAATTTATTTATTTAATTTTTTTGGTCTTGTTACTCTGATGTATCACTTGTAATGGCTGATGTATCACTTACCACGTCACACACACACACACACACACACACACACACACACACACACACACACCATCTGCGTTCATGCGGATGTCGCTGATATGACCATTATTGCGTCATGCAACGCGGATCGAGTCAGTTCATTCGATGAGCTAGTCTCAGGTTGCAACTTTGGCTGGTCGACGTGTTTTTGAGCCATTCTTAATGGTGTTCCTATTGATGAGAATGACCAGTAGACGTTCTTGCAAGCTGTCAGCTGATACATTTTGTTATGTATGCAGAGAATATGTTGGACTGAAGATGATCAAACACAAAATCCACCTTGATACCAAATTTGCTTGTGCATACAAAGCATATTTTGGCGTGGCAATGGGCAATCAAGATAAGGATTGGGCTCCGAACTACAGTTGTGGAAGCTGTCGCTCTGCTCTTGAAGCTTGCTATGAGGAGCAAGAAAGAACATGCCTTTTGCAGTTCCGAGATGTGGTGAGAGTCTTCTAATCACCACGATTTTTGTTATTTTTGCATGGTTGATCTAAGTGGAGCGAAGGACATTAAGGGCAGAAAGAACATTGTACAGTATATCCAAATGTATCAACTTTGATATCTCAGGTGCCTCACAACAATGAGCTGGTGATTCCTGTCTCTCCTGTGAACACAGAAGTTGTCTCTGACCATGAGGACATAGTCATGACGGAGAAGAGGGTGATAATGAATCGTATGTTGGAGAATGTTTCGGAGACACTTCACATTTTCCAAGTCAGCAAGAACTGGATGACTTGGTCCGAGATTTAGGACTAACCAAGTCCAATGATGAGCTGCTGGCATCACGTCTGAGTGAATGGAACTTGATGGATCCAAGCTGCAAGTTGAGTTATAGGAATAACCACGGCAAGTTTGCATCCTTCTTCAAATTTTGTGAAGAAATCTTGTTGTGTTATTGTTTTGATATTAAGGGATTGATCCAAGCCATGGGAGTAGATTACAAGGCCTCAGAATGGCGACTCTTCATAGACAGTTCCACGAGGAGCCTAAAAGCTGTCATCATCATCATCCGGACCTCCTTTCCCACCCTAGGGCAGGGTGAGGAGTAGCAATGTCCAGACAGCCCAAATTTGCCCAGTCCAATGGGCCACACTTTCATTCAAGCCCCCGGAATCCTGGCTCTATCGGATATGCCAAAAATATTCACCACGTTCTGTAGCTTCACATAAACATATCCGATAGAGTCAGTCCGGATGCTGCCATGTTAAAAAGGGGTGCCAAATCCCTGATCATGCACTTCTCCTCAGAACATTCATCCAGCCAGCTCAATTTCTTGTCAGTTCCCTAGCCTCACCGACTTCCAAACCTTTCTTTCTCACACACTCATCCACCATATCTTTCCACCTTCTCCTTGGCCTACCACGCCTCCTCCCTCCTTCAAATTCGCGCAGATATACCTTTTTCATCACCATTGTTATCCATTCTCTCCACATGACCATACCATCTCAGTACACTTCCTTCAATTCTGGTGTCCACAGACTTCCTCACTCCACATCTTTCACGAATCACATTATTTCGTATCCTATCCACCCTCTGTACTCCACATACATTTCTCAGCAGTCCCATCTCCACTGTGCTTACTCTTGACTTTTTATTTTCAAGCCACACCATAGTGTCACATCCATATGTTAACCCGCCTCGTCCCCGCGATGTATGATGCACGTTGCAACTTTTTTTCATGCTGAGACCCAATGACTTTTAGTACATTATGCAATTGAAAGGCGCGTCGTTTTCACATTTTTCAAGTTTCGCGGGAGATTTTTGGTAGGCATATGTGGGAGACCTTTCTCTACCCCCAGCCAGGCGGCGACACTGCCTGACCCTGATTAACTCGCTCCCTTGGGGGGTGTGCCATTTTCTCACAACTCACCTGTTAGCAGTGACCTGGCCAGTAAAGACACGTAGCACCACGGTCTCTCCGACAATGAAATTTAAGGTGAAAGTGATTCCTGATGTGGAAGACAAAGATTACTTGGCACAAGAGTTGGTAATGAACAGAAGTAATGAGGAGGTAACGTCATCAAGGTAGGTGCAGTATGTTGATGTGTTTGGTGAGTGAACAGTGCTTATATCACCTATATTATTGTGTGAAAACCAATATATTCTTGTGCTACATATAAATTCGTACCAAATAAATAAATATCTACTAGGCTGAGTGGTTTTGGTTGTTTCCCTCGCATAGGGAGGGTCTTTTATAGAGCGCAGCTTCATAGAAAGTGGTAGCCAGGTGAGGGGCCTCTCACTTGTTTAGGGCATTTTTAACCCGAGGTGTCCCGTCAACGTATGGGTACGTAGCAACGTTTTGTCACAGCTAGACCCATCGACATGCCTGTACGTTATGCAATTGCAAGGTCAGTCATTTGCACAACTTTCAAGTTTCACAGATGATTTTTGGTAGGCTTATGTAGGAGACTTTCTTCTATCTACTGTCGTGGGGATACTGCCTGGCCCCACCTGACCCCCCTCCCCCTCTACCCCCACACTCGGCAATTCACCTGTTAACAGTGACCTGGCCAGTAAAGACATGTCGCGCCAGTCTCTCCAGTGACGAAATTCATGGTGAAAGTGATTCCTGGGGTGGAGGACAAAGAAATAAAGAAGCTAGAGCAAGAAACAAACAGAAGTGATGAGGTGGTAATGTCATAAAGGAAGGTGCCATATGTGGATGTGTTTGGTGTCTGAACAATGCTTCTATTGCCTATATAATTGTGTGAAACCCAATATAGTCTTGTACTACACATAAATTCATACCAAACAAATAAATAAATACGTAATACAAAGTGGCTTGAATTAGTTTACCCTCCCATAGTTCATTTTCTTTGAGGCCAGATACCCTGAGAAAGAACGAAAGGTAGGGCTGACTCATCACCTGTAGCACCATTTATAGGCTCAGGAGGGCGATTTCTCTATGAATTTTCGATGTTTCTCACCAAAAGCGAAGGTTTGAGCCAAAAAAGACAAGTTGAAAATTGGTCGGGTTCTGGGGGTGGGTTGGGTAAAAAAAAGTGGTCGGTAGGGGCCAGGTTAAAGCTGGCAGTAGCACTCCTTCATGTAAGCCTTGTGCAGCTGCAACACTCAAGCCACTGTTTCTTATCAAGGCCTTCATTGCACCAGCTACTTTCCTTCCTTGTGTCACTCTACTTTCTACTTCTTTTGCACATTTTCTTCTTTTCTATCATTGTACCCAGGTATTTGAATTCTCTCACCAATTCCAGTCTCTCTCCATTCATTGTAACATTGCACTGGGAGTCACCGTCTCTCTCACTAACCACCACTTTACTCTTTTCTACATTTACTCTCAAGACACGATGCTCACAGATATCAGCAAAACTCTGCACTAGCCTACCAAGTTCCTGTCCGGTATTTGCAAGCTCTAGTGCATCATCAGTATACAAGAAATTTGAGATATTCCATCCATCACCATTCATTACCAACGCCATCCCCCTCTCCATTACTCGTGTTTTTACTTCTCTCATCACCCCATCCATATGGGGACATCACACAACCTTGTCGCACGCCCACACCGATAGTGAACCATTCACGTAGATGCCCATTAACCCTTACACATGCTTCACTACCATCATAAATATTCTTGATGGCACCTAGCAGATTACCATCTACACCGCACATGTGCAAAACTTTACACAATCCTTCTCTGTCCACTTTGTCGTATGTTTTTTCCAGATCCATGAATGCCATAAACACCTATTGGTCCTTTTCACAAGCCTCCTCTGCTGAATGTCTCACTGGAAATATTTGATCCACACATCGTCTGCCACTCCTAAAGCCACCCTGCTCATCACTCACTAGGACTGATCATATCTCTCTTACTTTATAATAATTCTTCCATATACCTTCCCCACCACACTCAATAAACTTATGCCACGATAATTTTTACACTCACATCGCTCACCTTTATTTTTGTACAGTGGTACAATCACAGCTTTTTTCCGCTCTGCTGGCACGGTTTCACTCATCCATGCCTTCTTACAAGCACTTCATTGCAGTCTCTCCACTACACTTAATCATCTCAGCATACACCTCATCAACCCCAGCTGCCTTCCCATTTTTCAGCCGCTTCACAGCATTCTTCACCTGTGTGAGTGTCACATCTCCTGGCACTGCAGTCCTTCTCTGAACATCCTCAAAACCAATCAAGTTTACAGCCGCTCTGCTTTCTCTATTCCCATTCATCAGGCTCTCAAAATATTTCCATCTGGTTCTTACTTCATCCCCATTAATAATCTACCACTTGCATCCTTCACTCCATCACATTTCATTCCGTTTTCACTTTTACATTTCCGCAACTCTTTCCAAAATAACTTCCTATTTTCGGAGTAGTTTGCATTCATTTTTCTTCCTAGATCATCATTTACCTCCTTCTTTGTCCTCTTCACTAGTCTCGTTACGTGCTTCTTGCTCTCAATATATTCAGCTCTTATTTCAATTGAACCCCTGTCCTGCAACCACTTTAGCCACTTTTTCCTCTTTTCCTCCACTACTCTCTTAACCTTATCATCCCACCATGCCGTACCTTTCTTCTTTGTTGTTACTCTTGCCACACCACACACCTCTTTAGCATTCCTAACTAAGCAATCCCTATATATACTCCACAGGCTGTCCAGATCCATTTCTTTCCAATTCACTGATTCTAACTCCTCCTTTACTTTGGTCCTATAATCATCTGCCATTTCTTTGATCCTCAGCTTCTCAACTTTCAGTCTTTCTCCCTGACTGCTTCTCTCTCTCCTGATCCACCTCGCTCCCCTCAGCTTGATCTTGCATACCACAATCATATGATGGGACAGACCTCCACATCGTCCTCTCACGGCCGTCGTATCAGCAGCCATTCCCAGCATCCACCTCTCTACGAGTACGCAATCAATCAGGCTTCTTTCTACATGATCCCCGTTCCCTCTATACCATGTATATTTATGTGCATCTTTGTGTTTGATATACGAGTTACAAATGCACAACCTCCTCTCCTGACACATATCCTTTAGTCGCTTCCCATTATCATTGTCTCCTGGTACTCCATTACAACCCATTAAGTTATTCTCAGGACCAGTGCCTACTCTTCCATTCGTGTCACCCATTGCGATTACTTTATAGCTGCTGGGCATTTCTCCTACTACTTCATCCAGCTCATCCCAAAATCTCTCTTTCTCTCTCTCTCACTCCTGTCCTCACACAGTGCATATGCTACAATCACCGCCACCTACAAGCTGTACTTTTGCATAAAGGCAACAACTCCCATCAATTCCAGTTGCACATTCTGTTGAAATGAAAGAAGGCTGTGAGAATGTGAAGATTTGTCTGACAAAGATCAAGTACTCAGATCACAATTGACAGGTTTATGGGGATTTCAAGATGAGTTCGTTCCTACTTGGAAGGCAAGGCGGTTATACGAAGTACTTACTTTTTTTATGCTCATGGAACAGCCAGAGCGATGCAGAACATTTCGCCAGGAACGACTGGCCTCTCAGAGAAAGTCTCACACCAGGCTCATCAAACTTTCTGAGAGCTCCAGAGAGAAGGTATTGCTACTTCCGCTACACATAAAACTTGGTCTTGCGAAACAATTCGTGAAAGCCATCAACAAGGATGGCGAAGCATTTCTGCATATCCGATCAGTGTTTCCCAAGTTGAGCATGGCAACGATGATGGCTGGCATATTCACTGGGCCGCGAGTTTGAAGAATGCTTGCAGGTCGTGAACTCCAGGGTAAAATGACCGATGATGAACAATGCGCTTCGAATGCTTTCAGAGGTGTTATGGAAGGTTTTCTTGGCAACCAGAGGACACCAGATTTCACACACCTCGTCGATGACCTAATCGGCGCACCCCACCCCTTGGATGCAGAATGTCAGTCAGATTGTACTATCTGCATTCTCACCTTGAGTTTTTCAAAAGCAACTTGGGTGCAGTCACCGAGTAACATGGCGAGAGGTTCCACAAGGACATTTTGCTGATGGAAGCCAGATATCAAGGCAGGTGGAACGAGGCAATGATGGGCGATTACGTTTAGGGATTGTTGCTCGATTGTCATCACAGCTATAGAAGAAAGTCAAGATCAAAAGTGCATTTCTAGATACTATGTGCCCTGCATTCCTTGTGACCTTACTGTTTGCACATTTTCTAGTTATATTCACAGTATACACCTGGAAATATATAAATTCTTTGACTTTTTCAACATTCTCGAAATGGTAACAAGTTGCAGTTCCTGTCCTTGCATGATATATATGTTGTTGCATAATTCCTGTAACTCTAGATTTACACAAAAACAAGTATGATATTCGGAATCTACGCATTGACATTGATCAGAAACAGCGTAAAAATCAACATAAAGATCTGGTTTATGTTTGCTGTTTGTTACACAGTGTTATGGGTTTAGAGCATCAGTTATCAAACAGTGTCATTACTTGAATGAAGTTTTTTTTTTTTTTTTTTTTTTTAATGGAATGAAACATATTTCTTTGGCTGGCAGTTTGAGTTCTGTTACATATGTTATGTGATGAAAAAACATTCCTTGCCCCTGAAGGAATTTCCTAATAATCTGGTCTACAAGTGATCTCTTTCATTAATAAACATTCTGGAGCTGTCTACACTCCATACACGGCTAATAATTCTTTATTATGTATGACAGGAGGAAGAAACCAAATGCTAGAAGCTTGCAAGATTATTCTCAGCAAAAAAAAATAATAATAATAATAAAACAAGGATAACAGAGAGCCAAATTCAAGATCCGTTCATTACGAGATGCCTGGATACACTGAGTTTGAAAGATTGGAGGTCATAGGAAGTAGGAAGTACAGACAGAGGAAGAAAGAGCCAGAGTTGACCTGTTGCATACATGAAAGACTGTGAATAACGGTTAACTCTTGCATTAGAGAGCTGGACTGAAAAACGATGAGAGTTTGCTGCTAGACGGGTGCAACATACTCGCTGTGGTTGTGGAGTGTTGCAAGCAGACAGTTCGGAGGAGCAGTGACCATTGAAGTAGCGACAGAATAAAGATGCAACAGTTCAGCGAAGAGACAGTGGTTGAAGGGAGCCAGTAAAAGGAGGAGAGTTTACGAAACGAAAAGCTTTTGAATCCACTTTGTTGAGAAGAGCTGCATATGGGGAGCCTCCCCACACATGAGAACCGTACTCTGCACAGGGGCGAATAAAACCCCTGTATACAGTCAAGACGTGTGCAGAGGCAAAAAGGGCACAGAGTCAGCTTAGCGCACCTGATCTCTTGGAAGCAGGTTTTACAAGAGAGGTAATATTAAATTTACCCAAACCTCGCCCTGGAGTTGCTCGGAGACGGGTATTGTTTTCACTCGGTTTTCTGTCTGTCTGTCTGTTAACAACTTTCTGTGAAAACTACTGGTGCGATCTTGACTAAAATTTCAGCAATGATGGGCTGTGACCTTCTGATCACCTGATTAAATTTTGTTTAATACTGGGCCAAGGCCTAGGCTGTAGGCCCAAAATATGTTTTAAAAAATCGTTTTTTCGCCATAACTCCTTTCAATTTCATGTCGACGTGAAACCAAAGCCTAAAGGTGCATCTTTCAAATCTGCATCCAATAACGTGCCTCATTATATCACGGGAGTCACCCCCCAGTTAGCATTAGGGGGTCAATGCAAGGTGGGTTGGGCCTAAAACTTCAAATGGGCATAAATTCGTCAATTTTCGCCCTATGTACTCCAGATTTGTATGTGACACCTTTGGCTAGATATCCTGTTGTGTTTATACGTCAGCACAAAAATGACTGCCGGGGACGGGTTTTCTGTGCCTTGGCACCGCTTCTTGAACAAAGATAAATCCCAAGAGAATGAAATCCCAAGTATGTTCAAAGATGATGCAGGATTGAGCTGGATATTGTTAAACATTAGAGTATAGTTCTGTGAAAGAGTTTGGCGGGTCGAATGATGCAAGAACTGAGTTTCTAATGCACTGAAAACATGGTTTATTATTACCCCAACCAGCGATATGAGCCAAGTTCGGCATTAGTTGTAGCATAGCCTCATCCCTTGTTTGTTTAAGTAACTGCTGAGATGGACACTGCAGGAAGTGGATAGAAAGATGATGAGTGGGGTCATCAGCGTATGAGTGGATGGAGTTGCATGTACAGCTTAGAAGATCACTGATGAATGGAAGGAAGAGAGTTGGTGATAAGAGAGAACCTTGAGGAGCACAGCTATGGCTAGCTCTAGGAGAAGAACGGTGGCTGTCTCCATCTACAACAGCAGCAATAAAATGACCAGAAAGGAAGCTAGAGATAGAGATACAGACAAAAGCAAAAAAACCGTAGAGGGCAATTTGAAAATCAAATATTTATGCCAGACTCGATCGAAAGCCCTTGAACTGTCAAGTGCAGTGTCAAAGCTTTTGCAAGAAAGGAAGGTGGGACAATCGCCAGTGGAGCGTCCCTGACAGAACTAATACTGACGTTCGGAAAGAAGGTTGTGATAGGATTTTTTTTTTTGTTCCAATAATAGATTCAAAAAGTTTAGACATATAGGATGTTAATGCCATTGGGCGATAGTTGGAGGGCAGGGACTGGTCATCCTTCTTTACGACAGGCTGTATGAGAGCAAACTTCCAAAAAGAAGGAAAGGTACAAGTTGACAGAAAAACCCGAAAGAATTTGCCTAGGTGGGGTGTAAGCGCAGAAGTACTGTACAGTTCTTGAGGAAAACAGGGGGGACACCATCAGGCCCATATACCTTGTTATTATTGAGGCCAGTGATGGCA
>JAGKTI010035622.1:0-11222 GCA_018397915.1 Birgus latro | reverse complement strand
GAAAGTGAAGGAAGGAAGCACGAGAAGGAAGTGAGGAAGGAAGGAAAGTGATGGATATAAAATTGGGGAAGAGAAGGAAGAAAGAAGTGTATTCATTAGTAGAAAATAGGGTTAACATGTTGATGCTTCTGTTGACGAAGACGATGACGATGACGATGATGACGATGATGATATATACGGTAAAGGACGTGGGGTTTTTAGATAACGAACGTGAGGTAAAGGGAACACGAATTTATTGCTTACATGAAAAGAGATTCGGACGGGGCGGAGGAGAATCAGAGTAAAAATTTAGTGTTGGAAAGTGCAGAGGTGAGGGACGAAAATAACACAGAGGAGGGGAAGGACGATGTGGGAGTGGAGTGGAGATAAGATTAGGGAACAAGCAGAGAGTTAAAGGTAAAGGCAGAAGGGACGTGGGTGTGAAGGCAGGTTGTGGGCGTAGGTAAAAAGGTAAGTGATGCTGCAGAACGAACAATGAACGTCAGTGGAAGGGGCAAGATAAATAATAAGGCAGGTGCGAGGGAGATCAGAGTGGGTGACGTGGAAAAGTGAAAAGCGAAATGGAAGAGACGACTGAATATCCTGGCAATTCATTTTTACTAGAAGCAGATTTTCGTCCTTTTGCAGGTTAATTTCCGTAGCTCAGTGGCAAAAAGATGACGACACTACGAATCAACATCCTATTCACTGCCTTTCTTCGTGACCAGCATCATAATTTTAGTGTTAATCCCTTGGTATAGCACAGCACTGAAGATGGTGAGATGACAATTTAACGCTTTCTTAAGGGAAACGATGTAATGTGAAATAATGTTCGAACAAAACTGGGGAGATATGGTAGTTGATTCCATGACTGTAGCTTTAGGAAAACGGGTAAAAGGAACACTGTGAGGGAGAAAGTCAATATAGTCAAGACTGAAAAGGAAAGAAAATAAGGGACAAGAAAAACTGGTAAATGAACAATGAATCATAAAAGTATGGAGGATAAACAAAGAACTGAGACAGCAAAAATAAACAGCTAATGAGGATATACAAAGAAACAAAGAACTCTGTATACTGGGAAAGAGATAAAAAGAAATAAGAAGAAAGAAGGTAATAAGGAATGAATTACAGACTAAACACCAAAGCTGGGGAGAAGAAGAAGAAAGAACGAACCATCTAATATGTGAAAAAGAGAGAGATTAAGACGGAGATGAAAGAGGAAGGGGAGAGATGAGTGTGGATTTCTAAAACAAATATTGACAGTCAGAAAGCGACCAACTAATTAATAACAAAGATGATATGTTTGATATACTGAAAGTGGACTGTTGTAATTTTATCATGTTTGGTATACTAACTTTAGATTGTTGTAGAATTATCAATTGGTATACTGACTGCAGAGTGTTGTAGTATTATCATGTCTGGTATACTGACTGTCCTCTTGACGTAATGCTGCCTACCTCTCCCTTCACCATCATCATTCTTTTCTGTATCTTTCCTCCTCTCCCCCATCCTTCCTGTCAATTTCTCTTACTCTTCCTTTCATTTCAGACGAGCCTAATGGTTTCCTGTAACCCAGGAAACCATTTGCAACTCTGAATGTAACCAAATAACGAGGTGATGCAGAGCCTACTATGGCGCCTCTGTTAACTAGGTGGAGAGAAGAAAATGTGGTGTCCATCAAGAAACCAAAGTTCCACATTCTTCCCCGCGCCTCTCTGTGGCGAGGCGCTGTCCATCGCAAGGGAGTATGAGGAGGAGGGAAAGGGAGCAGGAGAAGAACTTGGAACAATAAACGAGCCAGCTGAGTCAGAAATAGGTCAAAGGGAAGTGATGACGGCAACTTGGCGCAGTAAATGTCTTTACATTCTTGCCAACCCCAGACAAATTTAACTAGATCGGAGGATGTCGGTATGCATCAAAGGGTGAAAAAACGAGAGCTGAAGGGTGCGTGAGGAGATGATGAAAGAGTGAAGAGGGCGGTGAGTGAGGGCTGGTGGGTGATGAGGGAAGTTTGGTGAAGTTGGGGATGGTGAAGTTGGTCACCCGAACACAGGAGGCGGAGCTGCTGACATTCATTGGCCCTCTCAACCTTGTTATTGCCAAAGTATATATTGAGGTTTTTCCTTTATCTTGTTCTTCCTCCTCCTCCTCCTCCTCCTCTTCTATTTTTGCACGTCGTTCTCCCCCTTACAGCACTTCATCTTTTTATCGATACCATCCTTACCATCATCATCACCATCATCATCGTCCTCTACTGCAGCCATTATCATCTTTATCCAATTCAGTGCGGTGACATCTATATAATTTCCTGAATACTACGAGGCATTTAACTTTAGTTTAGACGAGATCTCCTTGGCTTAAGCAATTTGTGTAATCTCTCAGGTGTGTGTCAATGGAAAAAAAAAAAGCTTTGTAGGTAAAAGCGAAGTGGCGAGTATGCTGGGTGAACTTCCCTCTGAGAAAGAAGCATCGTTGTTACTTACTAAGAACAAACTCTTAAGTCCTTCTGTTGAAAAGACTTTACCTTAAAATTCAATATACATAAAATTTTCACAGAGTGTTGCCGACGTCTAGCAATGACATGATTTTTAAATGAAAGCTATGTCAAATGACTAACAAACTTGCTGACTACTGCTTAAGTTACTGTATATTATTTAAGTAATGATGTAATCCCTTAATTGTGCATACTAACAAACTTGCTGACTACTGCTTAAGTTACTGTATATTAAGTAATGATGTAATCCCTTAATTGTGCATTTCTCCGGACACACCGTAATCCACTTGGTACTCCCTTCCACTCACACATGATGGATTTACAGTCGCTTACTCGTCTTTCCCCCTCGTTAATCCTCAATCCTTGCTATCAATATTTAATCTCTCGGCTCTCGCTTCCTCAGCTGTAAAAGTCAAGACGCACTTTACATGGCAGTTCCTATTGGAGACGGATCTGATGTGGTAGTGGCCCATGAGTGTTGCCGCCCCATAAACCAGCGCTGAATTACCGTTTCGGAATTGAAGGAGGGATGATCTGAAGCCATTGAATTTATTGTTTCCTCTCACACGCACTGAATTTGGTGTGTAAAAGCCTGAGGAAAAATACCAAATATTGGCTTTTTTTTTTCTTTTAATGCAGACGCTACATATATTCCTTCCTTGGCTTGCAGAATCAGTGTTATTTCAGACAACATAATGAGGGTCATGCCAGTGAGATGGAAAGTTTAAGATAGTGTACCCTTCGCTACAAACAACAATAATAATTAACACTGTGACATTTAAACACACACACACACACAAATGACGTAACGACCGCACCTTATTCTGTCAATATGTATGTTAACTAAACGACGGGTAGCTTTTATTAACCAGTAAAATATACACATCTGTTTGTAAAAAAAAATAACGGCTCCTTGGTGTAGCGGTCAGCACAGCCGCCTTTAAAGCGGCAGACCCGAGTTCGACTCTCGGCGGAGCCTCTTTTTACTGACCCTCCACAGAGGAGCAGTTACTGGGCGCTGTTTGGCTGCCGTCTACATTCTCACTCACCCATATCACCGGTACACTGACTAACGACCCACACATATACTTTGGTTTTATGAAGAGAAGGTGATTTGTCTACAGAGCTACAAACGTGTGCTGAATATAACAGTAGCGGTAACAGTAACAGCTGCAACCCCCGGCTCATCTGGACGCGACCCTGGCAGACTTAAGGTTGAATTCATTATAATCAAGTGCATTATTAAGGACACAAAGCCTCTTTCCACTCATCATCCGCTTCATTAGAGCAATGTTATAATTAATGAGAGAGAATTACCCTTAAGTCTAAAATATTTCAGCTTCAAATAATCAAGGATCTCATTAGGACACAACTTCTGCGAACACATCATGCTGAGCTGTAAAAATAAATTAACACGAGATTATGGTGCTAATCAAGAAGTGCTAAGGAAAGGGTGGAGATCCGTAGTATCGCGTTTATCTTTCAATGAGTTAGGTGAAAAAAAAAATCTGAGCCAAGTTGAGGGAAAAAGGGTATAATTTCCCGCACTCTACAATGTGGCGCAAATAGTTCATAACACTCACACAGGGACATCCACCTCTCTCTAATTGCTCCAGCACATTGGCATCTTTTGTATTTTTCTTTGCATCACCTGCGAAATTATGTACCAATCCACGAGTTGCATTCCAGTACCTAAATGATTTCTTAACAAGCGGTCCAATTCTTCTTTGTATGGAAGACAGGTACTCTTATTTTTCAGCTTCCTTTCACACTACACAAACCAACGCTACGTAAACACAGGGTTCAGGAGAAACGAAAATAACTTTGGATTCATGTGCCAAGCTACTGAGTTAACGTCGTTTATAATTACCGAATCAATTATTAAAACTCGATAATGATGAGAGGACAGATCATCTAATTGATTTCAATAGCGTTCTGCTGAAATGAAAGTGTTTCTGCTAAAATATTAACATGATATTCCGCCACGATACTCAGACTAATTAGCCATCATCATCACAATCCACCCTCAGGCTTGAAATTAGTTAACCGTAATGAAATATTCCCATTACATGATCCCGGAATTCCACACCGTTTAAGACTGCATATTTTGTTACATGGAAATTATAAGAAATAAATAAATAAACGGAACAACCACCACCACCACCACCACCATCATCATTCTTAAAATGGGTCTGCAAGTATGAGAAGACGAGGAATGGAATAAGGTTGGGGGAGAAAGAGAGAGAGGGGGGGGGATTCCTAGAGGTGAGGAGTGGTTTCACGAAAGTTAGGTGAAGTGGAAGAAAGACCAGAAAGTTAGAGCAAAGTGAGGGATAGTCTATGACCCGAGTGCCTACAAGAGGGACACATAAAAGCGAGAGGCCAAAAAGGGATCCTCCTGGTCGACAGAAAGAGGAGTTCTTAGAAGGGCAAGAAAGTGTGAAGGAGCAGTGGTTGTGTCGTGGCAGGTCAAGTTACACAGACAAGGGTGTGTATGTGAAGTTCTCTGGCGCATCTCCCTCACCAGTTTGTTCTGTAGCTCATATTTAGCAGCTTATTTACCGTAGTTCAGAGACAGAATAAGACAATACCATGCCTCAATATGCTACCCACAGACCTTCGTGGTTAGCACCATGTTCAAAGTAGTGATCTTTTGCTGCAGCCCAACATTCAAGATATTATCCCTAGTTATATTATCCCTAGTTAAAATCAACAGAGTACAGTTATGTCACGTTAATATCCTGTTGTGTGTGTGTGTTTTTACAATCTATGTCAATATCAAAAAGATATAAATTACACTCAAGATAATAAGGTGTAATATAAAAAAAATCGCTGTTGAAGAGGTCCTAAGAACCCACTTGGCTCAGAAAAACGCTGTCAAGTGTCACTGGCTCTCTACCCTACATACACCTTGTGATCTCTCCTTTTACCTGCTTTTCTCCCATCTTTTCTTTCCTCAGCTACTTTTCTTTTTTCCTCCTCTTGCCTTTTTCTGTTGTTATTTCCCCATCTTCTGATTTTCTTTCATGCTTTATGCCACAGTATTATTCCTCTTCAACTGTTATTTCTTTTGTTTCTCCTTATCTCTTCCTTTACCTCATCTTCATCTACTGCTCATCGTCTTCTGCGTTTAAATAACACATGCACTTTCCTTTCTCCCTGTCGCTGTCCCTCTCTAATCCTCTTATTACTCTCATACTCTCACCCCGTCCGGCTTTCATCCCTTTTCTCTCACAGGGTATACTTTAATTAATACTAATCTCCCTTTCCTCCTTCCGCTATAAAGATATATTTCTTTCTGTCACATATGCGATTTGTTTTACTGTACAGACAAAATTTCCCATTCGCCATTTTTTACAGCATATCGTTCCCTGTATTTACCATGGACAATCATTTTATTTTTAACTTAATAAATAGCGGCACTGATGAAGGTACAGCACAAAAAAATCAGATCTGTGAAATATATGAAACACACAGGCGCTCACTAACTCCCCACTTGGAAGATTCCGAGACGGTGAGAACATTCCTATTAATACTCGTTTATGATATCTTGATTAAAACTGCGTCCGTAACTAATTTACTGGTACTGTGATACATAACTTACTGTGACTAATACCAGACGATCTAATACCACTGTGAACAATCTTATATCTCGTCAGCCGTATCACCTGTAGTGTCGCAATTACGTAATCTTGTTGATGCCTGATTGGATTCCAGTTATGGGGAAAACAATGCCAGTCAAAATGTTAGATGCCCCAATGCTATCCCGCTATCCCAGCACATAAATAAACTGATAAGGAAATAATTGAACAGAAAGTAGCTACGTATATGACATCATTTTCACAGCCTTCTCAATTCACATTTCCACACAGACAGGTTAATGAGTTCAACCAAACATCAGGTGAATGGTTGCTGACACCTGGAACTTACCTGACCCAGAAAGAACCCTCCTGCGTGATCCATGGTAATTAAGTGAATATGCATCATCTTCCTAGTTTACATATGTGTCCTTGATGAGGGGTTGGGTACGATGTCTGCACTAGATAAATAAAAGATACTAGAGAATAATCAGTTTTCTCTGTTTATTGCATTAGTTGGCTGGAAAAGTGAGTATTGGCGGGGAGTTTGTTGAGTACCAGAAGTGAGTGCAACTGTCGCAAATCCTCCACCAATGTGATGTTAAATACCAGAGTGCGTTCTCCTCTCACGCCTCAGTTTCATCACTAGGTTCATAGACACCAGAATGTGACGTAGCAGACTGAGCTGTATATTGTCATTCATCCGTGGGTGACAATACAAGTATGTACCTTTGTCCAGCACGTCTCATTCAAGCAAATATGAATCCAGCAGTGAAAAAGAGGCAGGGGAGACGAGAACAAACTTTTGTATTCGACTATACTTCTCTTGACTCCGGCAGTTGTACCCTGGAGGTGGAGGGCACAGATGTCAGTTTGTGTCAAATTAATCTTTATGTCAGCCAATCAAAGTCATGCCGGAGTTAAATACTTTCTTGAACAAATAATAGGCTACTGAACACATGAGGGACAATAATCAATAATGTTAATAAACCTCGTGAAAAAGTGTCAGTATATGCACAGATAAGGTGGAAAAAATGCCTATCACATGGGCTTTTATGAATTGCTCTCGGATGAATATAATCGTCTAGAGTTAGCAGGAAAAAAATTACTAGACTTGTTCCAATCATAAAAGTGCAAAGCTTCATCATTTTAACCCGGACATCAGACACACTGAAACAGGGGCTTACGAGAGAGATTTACCTTAACAAGAGATGGAGGGGGAAGGGTAAGGCAGGGAGATGCATGGAGGATTGAATTTTTGGAGAAAGAAGAGGGAGATAACGAGAGAGACTGTGAGAGGCAAAAGCTGTAAAGGAGAGGGGGAAAAAAAAAGCAGGGAATGTAGTGAGTGAGGCTGGAGAATTTAGAGTGTTCCCCCAAGATTACTGTCTCGGAATCATGATCTTTCTTTAAGCTTCTTGTTCCGTGATGACAGTTTGCGGGAAATGATCTATTAATGTCTCTTGCCTGGGTAGACAGGCTATGTAAAAAATAAAATTGAAATTGTCTGGACTAAGGACGTATGATTATTAGAAGGCTGGATTAATAAAAGGTAAGGCTGGAGATAAACGTCTAGAAAAATGCAGAAAAATGCAAATAGGAGCAAGAGGAAAAAAGGGTAAGTGGCGCAAACTTAACAGTACTCTTAATTTTGACATAAGGACCTAATGGAAAAGCAGTCTTAGGGGTTATCGGCCATGTAGCAAATTTTTTTCTCCCTCTCTCTCTCTTCTTTTTAAGCTGGGTAAAAATTATGATCCCATTTTGGTACTAATTAGCTTACACTGTCCGAACTTAGATTATCTGCAGCAAGAAGTTACTTAGTTTCAGAGTCCGGTAATCAGCTAATCTAAACTTATGTTAATTAGCCGACACAAATGGAGTGAGGTCCAGCTTCCCCGAGTATTAGAGGAATATACGCGTATTTTCGTCACACATAACTAGTATCACAACCCATTATTAACGTATTGCTA
Organism: Birgus latro; assembly: GCA_018397915.1. Taxonomy (NCBI): domain Eukaryota; kingdom Metazoa; phylum Arthropoda; class Malacostraca; order Decapoda; family Coenobitidae; genus Birgus; species Birgus latro. The sequence goes on along the minus strand of JAGKTI010035622.1, from coordinate 3,198 downwards.
CAACTCAGCAGTAAAGTTAGAGAGAAGGCAATCTGAGGCCAACTTGGAGCAGAGTGTAACGTAGATGACTGCTATAAATAAGCAAATAATACAGTGATCGCAAAGATTTGATGTTCACTGATGCTGCTGATAACGTGCTTGCTCTAATCCGGCAAAGATCCCAAACCTCTTTCAACTGAGATAAAGTGTTGTTAGACTGGAGGATGGATTTGACTGGTAAGCAGAGACACTGATTTGTTCCTCATGAAATACGATTCAGCGAACATCATATAAACCACACATTAACATTCAAGTCGTGGGAATGCCTTGGCCTCGTCAGGTGAAAAATACATTATGCAGGTGAGTATGGTCTTAAGCTGAAGAATCTGATTAAAAAACATAAAAAAATAGGCTCCTTGGTGTAGCGGTCAGCACAGCCGCCTTTAAAGCGGCAGACCCGAGTTCGACTCTCGGCGGAGCCTCTTTTACAGATCCATGTGTAGCTACTACCGCTATGCAAGGACGGCGATGGGTGGGGGGATGAAGGAACGGGGTACTGAGGGGAATAATGAGGAAAGAGTCGAGGGGAATTGAGCTCAGAATTAGGTTTTTGTATAACTTCACGATTTCATTTATCTTGAATGCTGAGCTGTAACTAGACATTATCAGCAGAATATGATGCTAGTAAGCATGAAGTGCTATGGAAAGGATATAAAGCCGCAGTATTGTATTCTGTCACTGAACTAAGGGATATATGCTACAAAAAGACGAAAAACTCCATATATTAAAAGTGAATGAATTATAGAGCGATTATTAAAGTGGTGTAATGACGAAAAAATACGATAACCTAATCATAATACACTAGTAACTGCAATGGAGACCTGGTGATCCTAGAAATTGGTAGTAGTAGTAGTAGTAGTAGTAGTAGTAGTAGTAGTAGTAGTAGTAGTAGTAGTAGTAGTAGTAGTAGTAGTAGTAGTAGTAGTAGCAGTAGTGTAGTAGAAGTAGTTGCAGAAACAGTAGTAGTAGTCCCATGTGCTTTCTTGCCTATTTCTTAACTATTCTTAACTATCAACCTCTGTGTCTTAGTGCAGCATCGGGATTACTCAAATACACGAATCATTCTCACAACTGACACAAATTAGGATGAAGGCACAGCACTTTCATTAACCGTGTGTGGCCTTTACAGAAATTATATACACTGTGTCCCTATTTGTGTCTTTATTTGTGTTGTGTCTTTACTTGTCTTTACTTATGCTGTGTTTTTACTTGTGCTGTATCTTTGATGGTGTTTTGTCTTTACCTGTGTTGTGTCTTTACTTGTGTTGCGTCGCTTGTGTATCTCAGCTCTGTGTTAGCGCCCGTGGTGGTGTGTCGAGGTGGTGGAGTTATCGCCACTCTGCAATTTGTCAGAACTTATGGAGGTTCTGCTGGGCGACTGAGCAAGTAAGGATGCCTGATCTTAAGTACGCGTCTGGTGCTCGTGTGTTTTGTATTCTTATCTATATTCAGTAATTTTCAGTCTCTCGTACGCCTTATAGGTCCCTAGCACCTGACTAAACGATGGTTATTACTTATTAATTACTAAAACACATGAACCTTTTTATAATTAAATATCGGCTCCTTGGTGTAGCGGTCAGCACAGCCGCCTCTAAAGCGGCAGACTCGAGTTCGACTCTCGGCGGAGCCTCTTTTTACTGACTCTCCTTGGGGGTGGGGGGTGAGGAAGCACTGTTTGGCTGCAACCCACTTTTCCCACATCCAGATCACTTTTATGCTGACAATGACCTAACACATGTACTTTGGTATTATAATTCAAAAAAGGATGTATATTAAGATCTACAAACGATGGCAGAATTCATTATATATATATCAAGTGTATTATCAAGCACACAAAGCTCATTCTCACTCAACATCCGCTTCGTTTGATAAATATTATAATTAATGATAAAAAACTTATGAATTCCGAAATATTTCCAGCATCATATAATTAGGATCTCATTAAGATATCTTGCTGATCTATCAGTAGAGAATGAGAGGGTTGCGTCGCCTAATTAATATTAAAAAAAAAAATCAAGTTAGACGCAACATTTGTAGACGCTCCCTTAACTTCTTTAGTCCTATGACATATATTCTTTAGCTTATTCTTGTTTCCTGAAATGATTTCTTTCTTCCCAGGTTCATCTGAACGTGAACCCAGTGGACTGCAAGCTGAAGCTGCCCTCCTTCTGCAGTTCACCACCCCTCTTTAAGGGGACAGGGAGGGAGATGAGGGACGTTTGTATAACCAGACAGCTCCACCGTACAGTTATACCAGTGCCACCACGCGAAGGCGCCGCTCTTCAGCACAGCCTAGTACGTAAAGAGGGTATAGCCAATGTAAGTAACTGAATGTGTATAAAGCAAATTTGGAAGCTACTTCTGACAAGCTGATGTTTGTAGTTGCTGTCCTACTGTACTATGGTGTTCATGGCGGCCTCCCAACCGGCATCTTCAGTACTTATCTCAGAACAGAAGAAATGCATCAAAATTATACCCCCGTGTTGGCGTTATTCTCAGTCGTCTCTTTTCAAACTTCATTTTCTGTGTTTTCTGCTGCATGAGTTCAGTCTTTATGCTTCGTCATATTTCTGTTCAAGGTTATTCACTTCCTACTACCTACCACACACCAAGTTCCCTCTACATCATTTATATACAGCATACAAGGTAGAGTTGCGAGAAGTTGATTGAAAAGACTTGGGACGAGGCCACACACTGTGACCTGAGGGGTAAAGGAGTGAACAGAACGACTGGTAGAGACAGAGCAGCGTGGATAGCCGTGATTAGTTGACGTATGGAAGCATGCTGGAGCCTTAATGATTACAAATTACCTAAATGACAATTATCCCTTGCTGTACAACATAATCCACTTTCTAATAACAAATATCGGCTCCTTGGTGTAGCGGTCAGCACAGCCGTCTTTAAAGCGGAAGACCCGAGTTCGACTCTCGGCGGAGCCTCTTTTTCCCGACACTCACCACTGGCGCCGCGACGCAGGAGGTGGGATGGAGAGGAGTGGGATGAGATGGGAGGGAGGAGGAATCGAGTTGTTAGGCGGAGTAATGAGAGGTGGAGGGTTGTAGGGGAATAAGGCTGGCGTCAACTTTTCCTCTAAAAGCGGGAGAAGAGAGGCGGAATTTTTATAACAGACCTGGTAGTGCTGTTAGTTTAAAGCTTAAG
>JAGKTI010035621.1:0-11222 GCA_018397915.1 Birgus latro | reverse complement strand
ACGATTCATTTATTTCTTCCTACCACCAACCGAGTTTATACAGTTTATGGAAGATTTCTTGTTGTGAAGAAGTTAATTTAAGCGATATCTAATCAAACTGGCCCAACTAATCTCTCCTTAGGTAAAAAACAAAAAAAAAGAACATTGAGGAGTAGCAAGACTGATATTACATGACACCGACTTCAAGGGGTAAATCATTAACATTGGTGACCTGTATTAATATGAATAATGAGCACAACCTCTTTTCCATTCCACAACACAGACGATAGGAAAGATTCATCAAGTATCCTAATAAATATTTATAATAAATGTCTCTATAGCAGTACACTCTTGTCAGGAGTCGTATTGTGGTCTCGTATTTATGAATTCAGAATTCATCCTTGTTAGGTTGAGAAATCTCTGGTATCTGTATGAGTGATAAGGTAAGCATGAATAAGCAATAACACTTAACCATCTGGCAAGGGATTCACAAACGACCATAAGATAAATTCTCAATCGTAAGATAATTGAAGTGTTACAGGACGAGCAAGGAAAGGAGAGTGAAAAAAAAACATATCTCTTGTTCTTCCTTCAAAAACCAATCCTAGGTACGACAGGGAAGTGGTCATAGATTTGATTCTGATTCCGTCCCCTTTACTGTGACGGGGATGAAACTTCGCACTATCCTTTGACGATCAGACAGCTTATCCACTGTGCCATGAATAAGTAAAAACTGCCTCTATTGACCTTAACTTTTTACCAATCCTGGCAAAATCACATAGTCCAGGGTTCGATTCCCCGCACAGCACAGATGGATTAATGTTAGCTGATTTTCCTTTTCCACTACAGTTTCTTAGATTATAAGTTAAACAGAGAGTCTTACAAACGACTTTAGCCCCTAAAAATTAACGAATATGACCGCTTGACCTTGCCAGTTGATGTCATAAACGGTACTTAATGACACATGAATATGTTCTCCATAACATGTCATATTGTGAGGCTGGATCGAAATTATTAATCCATAGTTAATCGAAATAAATTTAGATACAGTTTCTTGTGAATCTTGTCAAACCAGAAAAAAAAAGTACAAGCATCGTATTACACTATGAACACGAGTTATTTTACGAGTCTGCATTAGTGAGGCATCTTGCAGACAATTTCCCGATGTTTAATGTTGGATAATATTCGATGGATAATGCAAATATAAATCGTGACATTTTTCCTTAACAAGCAACACTTACGTTGTGATTACTAATAACAATACTATGGGCAATCATCTGTTGGTGTTACCCTCAGGCGATATTGTTGATGGGCATTTTTTTTTTTTTAAATTACGCGTTCGTTTAACAGAATTCTCGACACTGCTGCCAGGTAGTATAGTATAGTGGGTTTGTCCCCTGATGTGATGTGTGGTGCATGTCTTGAAGCACAGGTTGGGGAATCATAAGTTTCGCCCAGGGAAAATTAATTATAATACTTATGCCAGACTTCTCCATTTTCTTTTCCCTTATAACCTTATCACATTGCATTTTATTACAACTTATAAAACGAAAATTGCTTTGGTTAGTAGCATTATAATTTATTTAGAAATAAATATTTAAGCTCATAATTATATTCATTCTCAATTTTTAGAAAACCATAAATTACAAGTGTCATTAAGGTGAGGTGAAGAACTTTCTCAGTGCCCGTTGTATATTTTAGGATGTTCAGACTTCAAAATATGAAGTAGTTTTCTTTTAACTACAGTGGGCAAGTTCTGCGAGCTTCCAGCTTTTACTTCCTATCATTTATATAAACAAAATATTTGTATATGCAGAAATGTAAAAAAAAAGAATCACTGTAAATAAAATGAAACAGTACGTATAAATATACCAAAAATTGTGAATTTTTCCAGCCATGTTATGGCGGCACGGTGGGGAAGGTGAGAGGTCCGCTTTGTGTGGGCTCCGGCACGAGTCTTGACTCAGGCATTATAAGGAGTTTGTGGGTGATGGGTTGCGGCCGCTCTAACCGGTTGACCTGATTCTCTCACACCTGACTGGTGAGGTGGCCACCGACTGCTGAGGTGCTGACACTTGCTGACCCTGACTGCTGCCCTTAACTGGGTGACAGTGGATGGGACTTGCTGACCCTGACTGCTGCCTTTAACTGAATGACAGTGGATGGGACTTGCTGACCCGTGATTGGCCATCTGGCCATCAGGGTGGGACTGCAATAGAATCAAACAATAGCCCATACCATAATAATAGCCCAGTCATAACAAAACAATAGCTTGTAATACTAAATCACCACAGGACGGGGAAGGACCGTGAGGGGAAAGATGCCACCTGGATGGGCACATATCCCAAAGCAGAACGATCTCAGGAATTGGGGACTTGATCACATACTACCAAAAACACTACATATTACTGAATACCTCCCAGTCTTTGTTCCTTGTTCCTCGTACTTTGTTTCTATGTGACATTTCGTTAAATTTGGCAAACTCTTGATGTACTGGCCACATGTATGGTAATTTCTGACGAGGAAGCAAATTTGACCAGCCCATCCCTGTGTTCAGTCGTATGGTTGGTCGTATGGCTGGTGAGTATATACTGTCTTCTGAGGGCTCCATTTTTTTTTTCCCATCAGATCTGATAAGCGTCATACGAATGGTAGATTAAGAATACTTAGATTCAAGCCCTGACTGGTATGAACCTGAAGTGTACTGAAGTGGAGCGGGACTGACAATCTAGGATCGTAATGGATATAGACCACTTAACTGGACATGGAGTAACCTGAAGAAACGTAAATGGGTATGAACGGACCCTAATTTGCCTGAATGAACGGATGTATTTCAACTAGGAACACTTGGGGAAAAAAAAAACTTTCAGTTGGGCGTCAAAATAAACTTCTTTTAGGCACTGAATTTGAGCAAATCATTTTTTGACTTTCTTCCCGCCTTACAGGGGATGAAGCATTCATTCCTCTGATTTTAATGGCAGTAACCATGTTTAATTTCATGCGAACATCGAGGAAGACAAAAAAGGAGGGATGCTTGTCGAAATGAGTGGAAAGCCTCCGGTCCATTGTTGGTTCTGTGATAGTACAGCAAATCACATGACTGGTGGAAATTTGGTCTCCACCGACACAGTTATTAGCTACACAGTGTGCAGATGCGGTGCACCGTCTGTCGTCTGGATATCTTGTGTTACGTCTTCTACATAACAGTCTGATACTTCTTTGGGAGATAAATATGAAAATATTAAAATTTTTGACAGACATTCCTGTTATTTGTGTTTAATCTTTGCAGTTTTTAGCGAGTCCGTTTCTGAATATTCCGCCACTATGCTTGTCCTAAGCCAAGCCGACAACACTTCGTTGTTTCAAAGAGTACTATTTACATTACATTTATCATGTCTTATTCAAAGCCAGTATGAACAGAGGCAGGAGTTTGTCAGAAAATCCTCTCAGTAGGGATCTGAGGAACTGTATATGAGTGCTAACATCACAGTAAGTCTTGTGATATTGTCGGTAGCAGGGCAGCAATTAAAGATATGTAGCTTCTGTTGTTTCAGCTATGAATGGTATACAGTTCACAAAAGAATTTGGGAAACGAGTTAAACTTCCAATGACAAAAATATTCTTATTGTTTTTAAATCAGTTTCTTCTTAACGTCTTTTAGACAGTGCTGAAATTTATCATTTGTGTTGAAGCTTGTACACATAATTCTGAGTGTGCACGTCGTTTCACTTGCATTATAAATTGTTGTTTTTTTTTGTATCACGTGGATGGTTATGTTTAGTCCTAGTCTTCACAGATGTGACATGATTTCCTGGTCAAGCTTTACAGTTGCTTTTGGTGATGGTAAAGGGCGCCTTCGCTTGGTGGCATTGATATAGCTTGACGGCTCCGGCAGCCTGGTTATGTAAACGCCCCTCAACTCCCAGTTTCCTGAAAGAGGTGTGATGGAGTAACAAGAGGGGGTAGCTTCAGACTGCAGTCCACAGGGTTCACAATTAGGTGAACCTGGGATCACAACTACTGTTACTACAGTTGGTTTTGTTTGTGCACCTTTTCGACGTCATTTTTTTTTTTTTTAAATCATGTCGACTCTAAACGTCAATCCATCACATATTAAGGTTTACTTTACTTTTCGAGATTTGTCCAACCATGGTTATGTTGCTGCTCTGACCCCCCAAGGAACGATCAGGTGAGCCACTCATGCCTGACATGGCGGACAGCGACTGGGTTAGCGGTCTGATGACGTCACACAGCAAGCGTTTCCTTGTCAGTCAAACTTTTCAATTATGACAGGCAACATAACGACAGCCAAAACATCCAATAACCATATCCATCCACTCATACCATATCCGTTCAGTAGCGGAAGAAATGGTACGTCGGCGCCCAAATGAGGTGGGGCTACGAATATACTGGTGCTCAAATAAAAGAGTAACAAACATTTTGCACTAAAGTGAAAACCACCGGAATGAACCTCAAGAAGTTCAGTTGTGAACCTCAATAAGTTCATCTGGAACTAAATAGCCGTGATATGGCCCTAAATTGACCTTACATGGACCTAACTTTACCCAGGTGGGCCTGATGCAGCCTGAAGGGATCTGAAGGGATGAACTGACTTAACAGGACAAGAATGGGTGTCAGTGAACCTGCACTGACCTAACTGAACCTATAAATGTATTACCTGGGCTAAACTGCAATGCCGATGCTTACTGTATTATTGTTACGGTACGATTAAAACTGCTATTTTCGGGACAACACTATTCGGCCTTACTGAGTGACAGGATCCAAAGGAAATAAAGGTGGTAGGTGATGATTTTCTTCAGTGACAGTAGTCGGCATTTATACTCACAGTGAATATTAGCCCTCTGAGTCTTCCCCCCCCCCCTTTTTTTTTCTGTTTATCCGGTAGGCTATATTTAGTTTAAGAGTGTTTTTGTAGTGGAAGGGGTAGATATTGCATTAAAAACTCTTCCAATACGACAGGGCATTCCTAAGTAGAATATAAATGTCTGGGAGTTACCAAAAATAACTTGAAGTGGACGTTATCCTCAAAGGCTTAAGCGACTGTTAACCCCCCCCCCCCGTGTCAGTTTTATTAGCCTCACATACCTCATCCCCTTCAACCCGATGACGTCTTCGTATTATTCTCACCACTAGATTATTTTATTCAGGTTTGGAAATACCTCACTCCATTTGTTAAATCTCCTAAGCACGGTAACAAAGCCTGAAATAAAAAAAATGCGTCATTGCTAAAGTACAGTAGTTAAGTTTTTTCCCTGTCTTACCTTTTCACCTACCTTTCCTGAATTTCCCTGCCCCTCCCCTTCCTCCTCCTCTTCTTTCTTTTCTTCTCCTTATCTTCCTTCTTTTCCTCTCATTCTCTTCCTTTTTTTTCTTCCTTCCACCTCTTCTGTCCTCGTCTTTCCCCTTACCTCTTATTCTTCTTTCTGCCCTCCTTTTCTTTTCTATGCTTTCCTGTTTTTTCTCCTCCCCTCCTCTTCCATCAGCCCTCCTTCTCTTCTCATCCCTCCTCCTCTTCCCTTATCTTCTCCCGGTCCCCTTCTTCTCTTCATATTTATTACCCTAGCTATTACTGCTTAATTTTTAGACGGCCATTTTAGCAACTAATTGTTTGGTCATACTGGAGTGATATTATAGTGTTATAACCCGATATATATTACCATTAACTATACAGATCACGTGTTAAATAAAGCCAGCTAGCGTAATGGGTTTTGTATTGCTTTAGGTAAGTAAATGTTAAGTACCCAATCTCTGAATATGTAAGTACCAGTTTTATGAGTGGTAGGTGCTGGTTACCATCATCCACTCACTTGATGTAGTACTGCGCACTGCCTACTTTCTTTACCTTCATCATTATTTTTCTGTGTCTGCCATCCTCTCTCCTATTTTTTCCATCTTTCCTGTCATATTTTATTACTCTTCTTGTCTTTTCTGGTGGGATTACATTGTGATAAACCTAATGGTTTCCTGTAAGCCACGAAACCATTTACAGCGCTGGATAGTAACCATATAACCAACCCATACGTGTTTCCTACGGGTCGGCAAGTGGGTTGGTGGAGGGTTAGTGTCTGTAGCCTACCCGTAAAACAACTAACTCAGACAAACGACTACCCCATGCGGGATTATGGCCTTTGGCTATAGGTAGATAGATAGATAGGCCAACTTTATCCTGTACGTTGGTGATTGTCTCTTTCGCTGGTTGGATCATCGTTTCACTTTGCAATTCTTCACATCCATTTTATTATTTGATTTTAACTTCTATTCCACGTGCTTAAAAATTCAGCTCATTATTTTTATATTAGAGTGATCCTTTGAATGCCTATATTTCAGCCATTCATACGTTTTCGTCTGTAGTTTTTTATGCATATAACATAAAGTGCGAGACTTGGTTCCTCAGATTAGCCGGTTTCACACACACACACACACACACACACACACACACACACCAAACACAACCACACACACACGACTTTCATTCTGTCATCGGGTAAAGCTGTTCGCAACACTATTCACTGGACGACCATTGATTAAAAGAAAAAAAATGTTTTGTTTGTGTTGACATATTGTTCATCAATAACATACGTAAAGAAAAATAGGCGTTAAAAAGAAAATAAATCGCCTATGAAGAAGTGTTGCGAATTTTCTTTAGTGACGGATAATACTCTTCATTAAGATGGCATACAAAAAAAAAAAAATCATCATCTGCCTCCTTCTCTACAAGACGATTTGTTTATGTCATTAACACATCACTAATATTGCATCATATTATAAATTGTTCTTGCTACCTCTAGGTGGTTTCATATAAAGTGGAAAAAACTTCTCATACTGAATGGGTTAGTGAAGGGACACCTGTCCCCTTACGTTCGAAATATATTTTTCAAGTTTAATAAAATCGTTGGCAAATAGCGTATAAAAAAAAGCAAAGACGTCCTCGTTGTGAATGGATCAAACACAAGAGATAACTGTAGACAGAAAAATGACATTCTAATATAGAAGACTGTCTTAATACAAAAGGCAGTGTTGTATATTCTGAACTGTTCTACTGTATGTAACTGAGTAAGGGAACATTGTGGAGTGTACCTCTCACAGAAGTGCGGACGGCTGTTACCTAAAAACTACTACATAAATACATAAATAAGTGAGCAAAGAAACTAGGAAAGAATGAAGGAAAGAATACACTGAAGTTAAAAATCTTATGAGTAAAGTACAAAAAGAAAAAGAAAAGGTAGAAAGGACTTGATCCCCAGGTCACCGCGCTGGAATGGAAGGTAGTGCGGAGCCTGTCATTGGTACACACGGAGCCATTGTTTTTAGTAACCAGTGTTCGATTTGTGGTGTGGGAGAGGGAGGGGGGGTGGAGGGATTTGTCCCCCTCAGATACAGAGAAGACCTATAGAAATAGACTGTTTTGTAGGACCCCACATGAATCATTAAAAAAAATCATGTGTTCATTATTATTCCAAGGTGTATATTTATTTTAGATGTAAGATCATTCAGTAAGGGAATGAAAACGTAATATATATTATTTTAATTTTCTAACTTGGGAAACACAGCAATACTCTTGTAACCTGTTAACGATGTAGAGAAGACTCGAAGTTGCTAAGTTGGCAATGTTGTCCCCAAACTTACTACATAGTGATCTTCAGCCTTCTTTACTCCATTCAGTGGCACTGTTTTTTGCCATGAAAAAGTCTGAAATTTGCCTAATTTATTAACTAATTTTGTATTTCTTCTTTAAGAAAATTGATATACTGTATATGCTTCCTTAGAGCTGGTGATTCAAGGAGACTTTGAAGATGACATACACCATACATACTGCTTTAAAAATGTCTGTGATATTGGGAATACTGTATCCTGAATCTTTGGATCGTGCTCTGGTGTCCATTACCCACTACACATGATTACATATTAGTCAGAGTTCAAAATTACTGATCGGAGAGGGCTTACTGCACCCGGATGTAAAACGCTTGCACCATTTCCGCACCCCACCCCTCCCACCTTGTAGAAGGTCGTCTCTATCGAAGGTGACGATCCCTCCTCCCCAGTATACTAACCTGTGTCGAACACTGGTATCTTCCCACCATCTATCCTTATTATTACCTCTGTGGAGTTGTACTAAGGGTTTCACAGCGAATATAGACCCGTTATCTGTTGCTTGGTTGTTTGGGTGGAATTTTGAAGGTATGGAAGGATGCATGTGGAACACTTCTCTGTAACATAATTCTGCAGTCGAGGAAACTACAAACAAGTCCTCACCCCGCTTTTCCTTCAGGTAAAAATGAGAGTCGAGGATGATGTCAAGCATCCATGGCTCATGAGTGCCGATGGAAGAATATCGTCTCCACGTCCCCGCGGTCATTCCATAGCTTAGGGAAATAACTGGCAGCCTTCCATTATGTTAGGGAAATAATGACATGTGAAGGTGTATAGTACGTGGGAGGACTACTGGGCCTTATGGAACGGGCTACTAAACCTATGCCCAGAATCGTGAACATAATTCTTTGATCTCACTAAGGTTAGGACGTTAGGTCAAGGTTAGGTTAGATCTGTTTTGCTTGGTTTGAGAGGCCCTTCTCTTTGATTTAAAAACTCATTCTGAATATTGTGTAAGACATATAAAGAAATACGAAATTACATGACACTTGAGAGTTCACCAGTGGATTAAAGCTCGAAAAAATGATATTGAGCGTAGAGGAGAGTTCCGTTCCGCTCGCTGTCGTCCTGGCTTGGCGAGGTGGAGTTCAACCTGCCACTAGATGCAATGGAAGAATAACTGACAGCCTTCCTTAACATGGCGCACATCTAAACTCCAGTGAACTCCAATGAACCAGACTCCACATTAAATTTGTGTGACTCATAAAAGAAAACTCTGTTGTGTACTAAATACTTTGCAAACAACCGCTTCATTCTATCCCTAATGGTTTTGGCTAAATAAATATTTAAAACCACTCAAGGACTTTACGAAAATATAAATACACATTACTAACGACGGCTCCGTCAGACTTTTATTACTGGTGTGAGATAATAGGATTCTGAAAGGGCAGCAAGTGACATTACTTACTGAAAAAAAAAAAGTACATTGACAGGAGTGTTACCGGGTCGGTCAGGATCACTTGATGGTAGTGATCGTCAGCTTTTACCCTCCCGGAAGGGAGCTGAGAGCTCATATAGTCCGATCTATGGGCAAGGCTGTGACCTTCACACACGCACACACCCATCCCGTTGCTCAAGGGGGACAGTAACCACCCACTTCGTCAGTTAAACTTTTCGCAACCTGAGCGAGGCGCGAACTCCCGTCTACCAGATGGCAAGCGAGAACGCTACCACTGCCCCAGCGAGCGGTGTGTGCGTATGTATGTATGTATAATTCGATATCTATTAGTCCCTTAATTCCGTTATTTTATTTTATTCAACTTCGTTAATAGGTCACTGGGCTGTAGGAGTCGGTAACATCTATGATGCGATGACTTCTTGTTTTTACTTCTGCAAACGATTTTATTTAGCTTAAGAAGCTCTTACTGAAGGGGTTAGAAACAGTCTTTGCTAAGATCCGAATGAATGTGTGTGTGTGGAGGAGTAAATTGGGTGTGTGTCGTCCTGTCTCGGCTACCTCCCTTTCTCTGGGGGAAGCAGCCTGGGTATATAGATAGATAGAAATAACTTATTCATCTAAAACAACTCTCGTATTGAAAAGGCAAAAGACAGTCACCATTATCTTTAAACCTCGGGAAGGACACTGAAAATACTCTACTTAATGACAGACGGTTTTACTCGCCACTGGAAAACCTCCTGAAGTCGAAAGTTAACACTTTTAATAGGCTTACAGTAATTTGAGCTTAGTCTTCCTACCGCCAGAATTATTCCTAAGACAGAGCTGTCGTAGTGGAAATATTAGTCTCTACCACCATCATATGAACTGCTACCTCAGTTACCATTTCAGATTTCGGATTATTCTCTTGACATCTTGCTAACAGTATATGAGTAGTTGTTTCGTTTGTAATGCTGTGCCTTGGTTGAGTTGACGAGTGGAATGCTTGTGAGGAGACGACGAGTTGGAGGAGGTTAGTGAGACAAAAGGCCTGTTGACTTCACGGGTCAGTAAGGCACAGACTCAGAATCTTCCCAGAGACAGCCACGTTTTTCCATCGATGTACAATCCAGGTCCCTATTTCAGTTGTAGGTATGGGTGAGAGTTTTTGTGGATTGGTTTGGGTCCTGGGATCATACTCTGGCTGGGTTGGCAGGCTATTCAGGACCTGTTCCTTAACACTTTATTTTCCGTATTGCAACTTGATATTTTCTTGTATGGCATTTATCAATTGTATGAATAATGAATGCATAAAATCTATCTATCTTAAAAGGGAATCTTACCGTACCAGGTACATAATCAAATAAAACAAGAGGTACCAGACGACTTTCTTAATGCTTTCAATATTTTATTAAGGTTGCTACGAGACGAATTTATTAAGAATTTCTTGAAGTCAGAGGTTCCTGAAAATATATCATGTGACCCATTCTCTGCTGTTATTCAGCATCATGCTCATATTCATGATCATAAACATGACGGTCATCTTCAGCATTATCATTGCGTCCCATTTATAAATTCAAATTTCCAGTGAGGAAAAAGAATTAAAAAAAAAAAAAAGCCCCGAATTAGATCTTGAGACCATACAGTTCCCAGTCAGCCACCTCACCAGCCATGCCACCAGGCTGTATTATTCTCTGAAATTACAATCTCTGCTTTTGATACACATAGGAATTTTATTTAGGCAAACACCAGGCGATTTTGCTCAATGGAAAAGATCCCATGACTCTAAGGATTACTCACCAGAATACGGCCCAGGGGCCACAGGGTTGACCATACTATAGATTCTGTTGACCTTGTTCTTGAGCTCCGTTAACGCCTTCAATCAAAGAGCACTTTTTTTTTTTTTTTAAATATATATTCCGGCTATTTCCAGGCGATTTTAGCAGAGACTTCCCGAACTTTTAAGGATAAAGATAGTCTTCATTAACTCTTGCAGTACAAGAGGACTTTCCTAAGTTCAGTAATATTAACCAAGGCAAATATGAGGGAAAAAAGTCATAAAGAAAGAATTATTCCTTGTACGGCATATGCTCTCCCGTAACGAATACGATCGCTTGGCGTTAGTCCAAGTAAAGAAAGCGTCATCAGCCGTCGTTTAGTGCTGAAGTCTGAAAACGGTAGGACAAAACTTACTCCA
>JAGKTI010035620.1:0-11222 GCA_018397915.1 Birgus latro | reverse complement strand
AAATGAAGGACTGGGAATAACGGTTAACTCTTGCGTTAGAAAGTTAGACAGAAAAGGGATGAGAGGTTGTTGCTAGATGGGTGCTACGTGCCCGTTGTAGAGGTGGAGGGATGCAAGCAGACAGTTCAAAGGAACAGTGACCGTTGAAGTAACGATAGAAAAGAGATAAAGATGCAACAGTGTGGCAAAGAGACAGAGGTTGAAGGGAGCTAGTAAGAGAAGAGGAGTTAATGAGATGAAAAGCCTTTAACTCCACCCTATTGAGAAGGGCTGCATGTGGGGAGCCTCCCCACACATGAGAGTTGTACTCTAAACAGGGGCGAATAAAACCCGTGTACAAAGTCAACAACTGTGGAGGGGTAAAGAAGGTTTGGAGTTGGCTTAGCACACCTAATCTCTTGGAAGCAGATTTCACAAGAGATGTAATATGTTCCTTCCAAGATAAAACCCTAGTGAATGAAACCCCAAGCATGTTTAAGGATGATGCAGGAGTGAGCTGTACATTATTAACCCCTCAACCGCGGGTCATCACTTCCGTGACGGTCGGGTGCAATGGATCATACTGCGGAGCATCACTTGAGTGACTCTGTGTTATTTTTAATTCCCCCGGGCTTTCAGGTGGTGACTTGTATCATCTATCAGCACTGTCAACGTCCAACAATAGTCAGAGCTGCTAATGTCATCAGTACTCCCATCCATTGTTGACAATTTAGCCATTTTCCCCCATTCTAGACTCCCCTTCCTACTTCCCCTCCATTACCCTCTCCTGTAGTCTGCTCAGCCGCTCTGCGCTAAGTAAATCTTCACCTGATTTTTGCACTGTTTTCATCCATTGAAATGAGACCTATGCCCTGTTCTTATACAAAATAATATATGTATATAAAAAATAAGGTAATTGATAGTGCCATACACCTGGAATTGGCTAGTTATCACTTGGCAACATCCAACCTGCACTCGTTCGCTAATTTCCCCTGCTTTTTCCCCCCGTGAAATATGCCTTATGAGCTACTCTCGTAATATAAATGAATATAAGAAAGGAAGGAAGAAGCCTAAGTGATATTTATGTTTACCAGGAACTACCTAATTAATTATGTATTGTCTAGATTTCCTACGACTTATTTCTTAGCATATACATTAGCAGCTGACATTTTCAACTCTTGGCTACCGAGATACAGTCAGTTCGCTCAGTTCGCTCTCGTCCTTCACGGTGAAATGATGCTCCTCCATTTCTGCAGCTGGCAGTGGTATTCAGATTAGGGGATGTCGGGAAGTGTAAAGTGGAGACATAGTTACCCAAATTCAGAAGTCTCCACAAGTCCTAAGGTAGTCGACGAGTGCTAAATAAACATCCCAGGAGAAAGATGAAGGTATGTGTCATAGGCTTATTTAATTATAATATTCTAGGACTAATAGCTGATTTTTGGCAAATATTTTTAAAAAGTCAGTTGGAGCGCGAATATCCCCGCGTGAATGGCCAGGAGCACCTCCGACAACCCCGCGGTGTAGGGGTTAAACATCAGTGGGTACTCCTGTGAAAGATTTTGGCGGGTTCATAGGTGTAAGAATTGAGTCTGATGTATTAACCCGCCGAGTCTCAACAACGTACGATGCACGTCACTACTTTTTTCCGTGGACAGACCCAACGACGTGCATCGTATGTCACTCAACTGCAAGGCCCATTATGTGCACATTTCTCAACATTCGCCGGTGATTTTTGGTAGGAATATGTGGGAGATGTTCCTCTACCTGCTGTCAAGCGGGGATACTGCCTGGCCCCACCTAACCCCCCCCTTCCTCCCCCTCCCCCCCACACTGGGCAATTCACCTGTTAGCTGTAACCTGGCCAGTAAAGGTATGTTGCCCCACGGTCTCTCCAATGACGAAATTCACGGTGAAAGTGATTCCTGAGGTGCAGGAAAAAGAAACAAAGAAGCTAGAGGTAGAAACAAACAGAAGCGATGAGGTCGTAATGTCGTAAAGGAAGGTCCCATATACTGGGGTTTTGGGTGAATGAACAATGCTTATAAACGCCTTTATTATTGTGTGATAACCAATATAGACTTGTACTACACATAAATTCTTACCAAATAAATGAAATAAATACATAATTTAAAATAGCTTGAATTAGTTAACCCTTCCATAGTTCGTTTTCTTTAGCCAGGTACCCTGAGAAAGAAGGAAAACTTAAGGCTGACACCTGTACCAAAAATTATAAGCTCAGGAGGGCGATTTCTCTATGAATTTTCGATGTTTCTCACAAAAAGCGAAGGTTTCTGCCAAAAAACAAATAGTTGAAAACCGGTCGGGATCTTGTGGTAGGCTGGGTAAAAGAACTGTTGGAACTGGACAGGTTAAAAACAAGATTATTTTTACCCCAGTCAAAGATATGAGCCAAGTCAGACATTAGGTGTGCCATAGCCTCGTCCCTTGTTTGCTGAAGTAACTGCTGAGACGGACGTTCCGGGAACCGAAAGGAAAGGTGAAAGGTGGAATCATTAGCGTACGAGTGGATAGGATTAGAGGTACAGCTTAGAAGGTCATTGATGAATAAAAGGAAGCCAGTTGGTGATAGGACAGAACCCTGAGGAACGCCACTGTTGATAGATCTAGGAGAAGAACGGTGGCTGTCTACAACTGCAGCTATAGAACGACCAGAAAGGAAACTAGAGATGAAGGTACACATAGACGGATAGAAACCTAAGAGGGCAGTTTAGATATTAAAGATTTATCCCAGACTCGATCGAAAACCTTTGAGATGTCAAGTGCAATGGCAAAGCCTTCGCCAAAGTCCCGAAAGGAGGATGACCAGGAGTCCGAAAGGTAGGTGAGATGATCGCCAGTGGAGCGTCCCTGACGGAACCCATACTGACGATCAGAAAGAAGGTTGTGACGCGAAAGAAGCTTTAAAATTTTTCTGTTAAGAATAGACTCAAACACTTTGGAAACACAGGATGTTAAAGCAATTGGATGATAGTTAGAGGGTTGGGAATGGTCACCCTTCTTTGGGACTGGCTGAATGAGAGCAAACTTCCAGCAAGAAGGAAAGGTACAAGTTGATGGACAAAGGCGAAAGAGTTTACCTAGGCAGGGTGTAAGCACAGAAGCACAGTTCTTGAGGACAACAGGGAGGACCCCATCATGCCCATATGCCTTGTTAGTATTGAGACCAGTGATGGCTGTAAATACATTAGCTGAAGAAATTTTAATGTCAGCCATAAGGAAGTCAGAGGGGGGAAGTGATGGAGGAACAGCACCGGAATCGTCTAAAGTGGAATTGGAGGAGAAAGTCTGAGCGAAGAGATCTGTTTTATCAGTAGGAGAGACAGCTACAGAACCATCAGAGTAGAAAAGAGGAGGGAAGGATGATGAGGTAAAGTTGTTAGAAAGATTTTTGGCAAGGTGCCGGAAGAAGCGTGAAGAATTCAAGTTGGAGAGTTGAGTACACTAAGTGCGGATGAAATTATTTTTAGTAGAACGAAGAACAGACTTAGCACGATTCCAGGCAGAAATATACAAAAGATGTGATTCAGGGGTGGGTTGACTCCGGTGCCTTGTGTAGGCCCTCTCCTTGTTGCGGACAGTATTAGAACAAGCGTGATTAAACTAAGGCTTTCTTGCATTAGACAAGGGATATGAGAAAGGAATGTATGCTTCCATGCCCGAGAGAATAACCTCTGTAATGCGTAAGGCACACGCAGATGGCTCCCGGATATGGAAGCAATAATCATTCCAGGGAAAATCAAAGAAGTACTGCCTGAGGGCTTCCCAATCCACAGCTCCAAAGTGCCACAGACGACGTTTCTTTGGAGGGTCCTCAGGCCGCACATGAGTGATAGGACAGGTTAAGATAATAAAGTTATGATCGGAGGAGCCCAACGGAGAAAAAAGATTAACAGTATAAGCAGAAGGTTTAGTTGTAAGGAAGAGGTCAAGTATGTTGAGGTTCTCTCCAAGGCGGTCAGGGATACGGGTGGGGTGCTGTACAAGCTGCTCTATGTCATTAAGGATAGAAAATGTGTAGGCTTGTTCACCAGGTGGATCAGTGAAAGGAGAGGAGAGCCAAAGGTGGTTCTGAGCATTGAAATATCCTAGAATGGAGATTTCAGAGAAAGGAGAAATGGATAGAATGTGTTCCATCGTAGAAGTAAGATAGTTGAATAATTTTTGATAGTAGAATTAGGTGATAAGTAAACAGCACAGATATATTTAGTCAGAGAATGACAGGAGAGCATTCAGAAGTATCATGTTCAGGAACGCGAGAGCAAAATAGGTCGTTGCGTACATATACACAACAGCCACGTTTGGCTTTGAAATGAGTATAGAGAAAGTAGGAGGATACAGAAATGGGTTTGCTGTCGGTTGCCTCATACTGAGTTATTTGAGAGGAGCATGTGGAGTCACATGGAGAGACAGACTAACAAATGAGGAAGTGAAGGAGAGTTGTGGTGTGGTTGAGGATGTGATGGGAAGCGTTAGGAGAAACACGTTAAGGTGGTTTGGGCATGTGGAGAGGATGGAGAGTGAAAGACTGACGAGTCTCTGTTAAGAAAAGAAGGTGAGGTTTAGAGGAGGAGAGGTTCTGTTCCACGGAAAGAAATTTAGAAGAAAGGCCGCGAATTTTGCAGAAATGAAGAAGAAGTGAGTCAAACAGTGGTTCCAGGCTTGAGTTATCACCTGGAGAGGGGCAGACGGTCTGGGCATTTATGGTCCCCCCCCCCCCGGGGGACTCAGAGGCACTGTTGTAGTTCGCCATTTTTTTTATTTTGAAAAGGAAGTGTAGTGTGTACTGTGCATGTAGTTTGGTGTTGACAGTTAGAGAAACTTGAGCTGGAGAGCATGCTGCCCTACTCTCTGTGTAACTGAAACACTGAAAAAGTTCAGCAAATGTGGATGGTCGGGAACTAGTCCCGAGGGCTGATGAAACGGGAGCTCCAGCTCTCCCTGTCATCAGCTTTCTCTCCACCTCGGGAGTACTGCCCTGTTCGACTGGTACTACAGTCTACTCCTCCTGCACTTTTAACCCTTAAATTAATCACCATAAGTGATAAGGTAATGTTCACAAGAAAACTAACTTAACTTTACTGTACAGTATAACATACACATCCAATAAAAAGATACCAGATTCGATTTACAAAGGGGAAAATGCACACATAGCTCTGCGTAATACAAATATAAACTAGGTACTCTTACTTAACCAGATCACAACTCAGTGGGGCATAGGTTCACAAACAGTACTCACAGATACCGAACACGAGTGGCTTGGAGACAGGGTAAAACCAAGTATAAATCACACACAAATGTAGGTGAGGGAAGTGAATGAATTATACAAGTGTAGTTGGAATAGTGAATAAATTAATAAAGGTGCAAAACAGTGTCTTTTGTAATTAACGTCACGTACTGAGCAATGAGAAACTATGAGGGAAAGTGTAATAAAATGTGACAAACAATGTACGTGACTGTAACAAAGACGTATGAATGTGTCTCTTGAAAGTGACTTTAAAAGTGACGCTCTCTGCTATATCGAGAGCTTACAAGAGGTCGTTTCTCCGCCCCTTTCAGTTATTTAGCCATTAGGCTGTTTGGAATACACTCGCCAGCCACTCATCAGTACTAGTACCTCATACGACCCATGAGGGCCTTACTCAGCTCACCCATAGCCATCAAGAAAGTCAGAGAGAGATTTGGCATATTTTGATTGGCAGTTACTCTGGAAATATGCTTCGCCCCTCTTAGGCTTATCCTACTTTCTCACGGGCAGAAGCAGTTCATCTGGGAAATAGGATCTTTGTGATAATTTCTTCATCTCTGATTTCACTAAACTCTGACCGCCGAGTAAACATAGTCGGGTAGGACTTGACCCTTTTGTCCGACCCTCCAGGTCAGAAAACTAGAAGTAAAGATTAACTAATTTCTTAGTGGCTCATTTAATCCGTACACTTATCATCTCCCTCTCCCTTCTATTTCTATCTCACAACTGGGCTATTTGAAATTTTGATTCATCACATCATTTAACAATGAAATAATGCCTATGTGCCTGTAATCTGAAAGACTTTCAGTAATGATACCATGAAACCTGCAACAATGAAAGGCCACCTTGATAGAGTTCACTCTGATAAGAAAAACTACGACCTTGATTACTTTAATGCACTGAAAGACAAAATAAAAAATCGACCAAAATTAAAGGCATTTTTCAAAGCATCTGCCAATGTTGATAAAGAAGAAGTACTGAAGGCATCATAGTTACAGTATCTCGCCCACCACAGCAAAGAAAGGAAAATCGTGTTCAGTTGGTAAGGAGATCGTAATTCCAGCAATTAAACAGGTGATTGAAACTACTGTGAAGAAAGACTCAGCCTGTCTTAAAATGCCTGCCATTAAGTGCCAATACAGTGCAACGACGAACTGATGAAATGGCCGATAATGAGAAAAAAAAACTTTGACATCTGAGCTTCAACACTCCAGATTTTCTCCCCAACTCGATGAGTCAACTTTTGGCATTTCAAATA
Source organism: Birgus latro (assembly GCA_018397915.1). Taxonomy (NCBI): domain Eukaryota; kingdom Metazoa; phylum Arthropoda; class Malacostraca; order Decapoda; family Coenobitidae; genus Birgus; species Birgus latro. The sequence goes on along the minus strand of JAGKTI010035620.1, from coordinate 4,716 downwards.
TTCTTAAGGCCTATGTGAGGTATTACACCCCAAGTCAAAAGAACACTGTTGACGAATGTTTGTCTGCCACGTACCTTAAAGCTGATCTAAAGGTGAAAAAAAATTTCGGTGTTTAGAGGAGTATTTGGAGAAGCACAGTATACCCATCGCCAGAATTCCTGCAGTGGCTGTGCTGCCGATGATGCACCAGCAATGGTCGGCCGCTACGAGGATTTGCCACTTTTCTCAAGGAAAAGGTATATACCTGATGTACGTACTGTTCATTACCTATTACACAGACACCATCTTGTAGCCAGTCAACTCAGTGGTGAACTGCATGATGCCTTGAAATTGTGTATCAGAACAATTAATAAAATCAAAGCACATCCACATAACTTGCGATGTTTGCAATGCTATGTGAAAAGAATGATGAAACTCTGAACCAATTACTTTTGCACTCTGAGGTAAGGTGGCTGTCTAGGGGTGATAGCCTGCAAAAACTTGTAGACTCATACAACTCAGCTGTGCAGTTTCTAACAGATGGAAACCCATCACTATGTAAAGAGTTAAAAGTGTTAGAAATCTCGGTTCCGTTTGGCAGAACTATATTCAAAATTTAGTGAAGTACCGAAACGTCTGAAGGGTAAAGATATTACGATTATTCAGGCTTCCAGGCCAAAACAGGCCTATTCAAAATTTCATTGGCATGTAGAAATTTTCAGTATTTTTCAAACTTACAGCAGTTAGAAGAAAATGAAAACATTTCAAATGGTGGCCTGGAGACATACACAATGCACCTTGAAAAATTAAGAAGTCTTTAAAGGACGATTTGAGGACCTAGAGAAAATGCATGTGCCTGACTGGATTCTTACACTTTTTGATTTGAAAACAGAAAATGCAGTTACAGGAAGAACTTAGAGTAATGACTATGGACCTCGAATTCGACAAAAGCATTGTTCAGAACTAAAAGCCTCAGTGACTATTGGAGGAATGTAAATACCGGTGCTCAGTACCCACTGCTTTGTGCAGTGGTTGAGCCATTTTCACTTGAATTCTCAAGTTCTTACATGGTTGAACATGGTTTTAGCAATGCAAATGCACTTCTAACAAAGCAGGGGAACAGACTGAACCTGGAAGGGCGTGGTGACTTGTCAAAAACTCACCAATCTCCAACCAAATACCAGTGCCCCTGTTAATACTCATCAAATGCATCCTTCCCGTTAATGATGTCAACAGTTTCAGTGAAATAGGTATGTTAAATATTTTACTTCTAATATTTAAATATCACCTACTTTTAATGAAGTCACATTATTATTATTATTATTATTATTATTATTATTACTATTGTTGTTGTTGTTGTTGTTGTTATTAATGCAATTACTTAATGAAATCAGCATTTACTAAAGTTCTTTCATAAAATAAATGCTTGGGGGTCGATGAACAATCTGAAACTGGAGGAAGGGGTTCATGCGCTGAAGAATTTGGGGACCCCTGACTTAGAACGTATCAGTGCTAAGGCTTCCTTTTAACACTGAAGTGGTTTGGTTTGTGGTTAGTAGTAGAACTATTGATATTTTACATATCAGTGAAGTTTCGGATGTATCTTGTAATATTCCGAATTACTGTATAAGGCTTATAGTTGTGACATCGGACGAGGGCGTGGAACAACGTATCTATGTAAGAGACAGCTTTTACACAAACGTCCTCAACCTGAACATTGCCAAGAAAAGCAAAATAAAAGAACGTTTGGATAACCATGTAATATAGCAATTTGCCCTCTTTGATTATGGGGTGTGTTTATTGCCATCCAAAAACATCATATGAAATTTACGAATATCTCCTGGAAGTAATCACATCCCTGTTTCTGCTGGAAAACCAACCATGTTTTGCTCTCAGTAATCTGAATGATGACTTTTATCCTGATCATATTAAGCCAGTGAAAATCGTATCTAATTCCAGAGTATTTTGATTCCTAAATTTCCCGACCATTGTGCAACTATATTCGATTTTAAAATCACAAATGAATAAATATTGTGACCAGTAAAGATGAAATCCTCTATTCTGCTGCTGATCGAGACCTATTAACCACTACTATAGATATTCAAAAGCCAAAACGTTAACCTGAAATTACTCTTTCCTTCAGTTAAAAAACTGTGATTAAGTTGAGTTTTATAAAGTTAAACTCACAAACTTACCGTTATCGTAAAACAGGGAATGTTAACAAACAAGCGCAAATATTTTCATAGTCAATCGCTATTTGAACATTCGCGCCCCAACTGTGATCATGCAGATCCGAAAGGCTTTTGTCTCTTAGATAATCAAAGAAATGCAGGCATCAATGAGATCAAGGAATGATTAGCAATGGGAATTATAGCATGATGGACAGAACACTGTTTTACAAAGAACAGCAAAAAGCTGCCAAAAGGCCCCTTAAAAACGTCATATGTACAGCTAAAACAGACTACTGTAATCCAAAGTTTCATGAGTGTAAAGGCAACACTACTGAAACATGGAAGATCTCAAGATAAATAGTTCCTAGCTTCAGAAAGTTTAACTATAGCAAATTTGGGAACATCAAAAATCAGTGGAGGAGTTTATTAATTATTTTTATAATAAATTTTTGCTAATGTAGGAAAAATGCATATGGAAAATCACAGCACATCACAGAGATGGCTGATTTCCTGGTAACTTAAGTCTGCCAAAGCACGAGTGTCAGTGCTGGAGAATAATTTATACCTGAACCTGTAGATGCAGCAACTGATTCTTACCTGTAAAACTTTTTTAAACTACCGGTTTCTATAATTCAGATGGTATACCCCTAAGCTTTATTAAGGATTCACTTCCAATAAGCTATTCTTTTTACCATGTTCCACAAATACTTCCTTTGTTACGAGCATTTTCTCTCCCTTTATGGAAGCAAGGAGTCGTTGTTTTAGTTTTAAAGAGTTGCAATAGACAACGTTGGAAAAATTTTGTCCAGCCTCCCTTTTATCTATCTTTTGTAAAATCACACAGAATACTGTTTCCAATCAACCTGTCACATACCTTGGAAAATAACCGTTTACTATGTGACAACCAGCACGGTTTCAGACCTCGTCTGTCAGCTGAGACTGCCCTCTAAACTGTTACCAGCCGTATCTATGACAACTTTTATCGAAAGAAAGTATCTTTGTTGACTCTTTGTGATCTTTCCACAGCATCTGATAGCATTTGCCATGATATTCTGCTGAAACAGTGTACAAAATTGAACATAAGTTTATTTTGGTTTAGATTTAGGTTAATTAATAGGACACAGTCCGTCTGAATCGATAATACAGTATCATAAGTTCTATGTATGCTACATGGAGTACCTTAAGGGTTCAACCTTGGTCCCATATTATTCTTCATTTACGTTAATTATGTGAAGGGATATGTTAGTGACTCCCTGTCATTGTAGTATGCTGTCAACACGCAGCTTATGCACAGCATAAATATAAACGTCCTAATAGTTCTCATAACAAGAGCTGAAAGTACTCTAAGTTACTCATTATTATAATAAGAAAGGGTTAATGTTAATAAAACTCACTGTATGTTTATGGATCCCAGCAAAATGTGTCTTGCATTATTGTTGATGAATTAAAAATCTTTAAGGGAAGTGACACTGCACCTTGTAAATAGACAACGAATCTTGGCTTGACTGTCACATAATTCTTTTCATTAATATTAATGAAATGAGTAAGAAAATAATAGGAACAACTATACCTCTAAATCGTGTTAAAGAAGAATTAAATAACTCCACTCCAGTTACCTTAGTTTATGCACCTTTGATTAGTATCACCGAGTTCTTATTAAGTATCTGAGCCAAGACAAATTCTACGCAGCTACAGAGTCAAGAAACTTCAATTTTTTGTGGTCAAAGTTGCTGTAAGAGGCACTAGAAAATATGATCATGTGATATCCATTTTGAAAATCTACAACAGCTTAAACATGAACATAAATGTACTTTTGTAATATGTATAACTGATTTTAAACTTGTGCATGGAATCATCCCATACTGAATGCTATTACTTCCCACTATTAGTAGAATCAGTGAAGTAAAAGTCAGACATAAGAATCGCCTCTTTACTCCAAAACACCATCATGACATGGGTTCCAAATCTATTGATCCACTAATACTATGCCCCAAATTATGGAATGCTCTTCCCTTTAATGTTAAAGGCACCAGTATATTATTCGCATATAAAATGACTTGAAAAATATTTCTTTCTGTTCAAAGCTCTTCAATATAATATAATATTAACTGTGGCATGTATGAATTTATCTGTTTCCTCCAGTGTAGAACAACGTTCTGAAGCTCTGGAGGTGCTTGTATTAAATATTATATTTCTCAACAGAATAACGATTGCATAACGATTAAAATGAACATCTTGCTTCTTATTTTGATTTTCCCCTTCCATTCCTGTCTCCCTCACCCTCCTCTCCCCTTTCACTTCCTCTACCCCTTCCCCTCCTCTCATCGTCCCTCTCTTCTTCCCCTCCTCCTCCCTTGTCCCTCCCTCTCCTTTTCTTCCCCTCCCCCTTCCTCTCTCCTCCATTCCCCTCCCTCCTTCTTCCTAATGAATAAAATAAAAAATTCTGTAATAATAATGAAATTTGGAGTAAATGCCAAGGTTAGACAATGTGCTTTCTTTCTTTCCTTGTTGTTTGCGGCGTGTGTGTGTGTGTGTGTGTGTGTGTGTGTGTGTGTGTGTGTGTGTG
>JAGKTI010035619.1:0-11222 GCA_018397915.1 Birgus latro | reverse complement strand
TTCATGACATATTCCACCCACTTCTCTGCAACCAACACACCCACACCCCCATATCCGTCAGTTCCCCCCTGCCAAAACAAATTATAGTAGCAATCCTTCCCAACAATCTTTCTGGCTGATCCACCCCTGTACCGGACTTCCTGCAAACATGCCACATCCACCCACCTCCTACTGAATGCCTCAACGACTTCCCCTGCTGTTCCTCTCAAACTTCCCACATTCCACGAACGCACCCTAAACCCCCTGGGTGATTTGCTGTCCTAAGGCTTGCTTTGGTGCTTGTTTTTGTAGTTCATAGTCGTTCCATAGGCCTGACCCATTGCATAGACCCAGGTCCAGGCAATGGATCTGGGACCCCTAGCCCACCAGCTTACCAGTGGCTGTGGTATTGGCGTCGGGGCACCCTGCCAGGACAGCTGCAGGGACACCCTCCAAGCGCGGCTTGGCATTGCAACTGCCCCGCCATTATACACCCACTGATAGGGCAGCCTCTTGGGGCGCTACTCCCAGGTTCGGGCCCCTCTCTATTGAGCGGAAGCGGCAGCCTGGGAACCGCAATGCCCTGTACCCTCTAGCACAGGTTCGAGCCCCATCTCGCCCCAGACCCATGATCTATGCTGGCGGAACCCCTGTCAAGCCTCCCCCCAAAGTCTGCCACTAGGTAGCGGGGGCAAAGTTTTCTGGCCGCATGCCCTTGCTGGCGTCAACCCCTGTAATGTAGTGGGATACGTTGTGTAATATGTAAAGCGCATGTGGTGTAGTGCATAGGATAGTTAGAGGAAATGTTTGGAAGAGTATGCTGGTCTACTCTCCATGTTACTGTCACACTGCAAAGGTCAGCAAAGGGGGATGGGTAGGTATCTAGTGAAACAGGAGCTCCAGCTCTCCCTATCACCAGCATTCCCATTCCCCTCGGGAGTACTACCCTGTTCGGCCCGTGCTACAGCCTCCTCTCTATGTATATAGTAATCCCTCTAATATCCGGACGTCCAATATCCGGACATACTCACTAACCGGACATTCTGGGCTGCCCAACCCCCAAAGTGAAAAAAAAAATCCGAAAAATCTATTAATTTTCGATTTTTTGGGACTGCATCAGTTTGAATATCCTGCGCGGTCCGATCCCCTCTGTTTACACTCGTGACGCCACTATCGGTCGCCATTACCCACTCCCCTCCTCCCTCGTGAACAACTCTGAAAATGGCGGCCGAAGTGATTGCTTTTGTGGTGATACCCTACCTCCTACAGTGCTTGATACTGCTCTTCACCTTCTTCATCATGTTTGTGATGATGGTCCCGCCTCCTGAGAAGAGGAAAAGAGTGGTTCGGACTCTGGAGAAGAAGAGGCAGATATTGGACAAGGTGGACGCCGGCTGGTCAACAGGGCGCATCTTACGTGAGTTCAACATCCCTCGCTCCACCTTGTTTGATATCAAGAAGTCCCGAGACAAACTACAGCAGTACACGGCTGATTTCACATCGAAGACCAGACAAAACATGCAGAGGAAGGTGATGTTTACTCCTAAGTATGCAGACATCGACCGCTACACGTTGATTTCGTATCGACAACAACGTGCTGCTGGTGTGTTGGTACGTGGAATGGAGCTGAAAGCTGCTGCTGAGAAGTTCACAAGGCTCCATGGATCGTTACTAGACCACACGGGAATTTACTGTTGTGTACAGTGCAGTGAAGTGATGTTATTCCAGTTATAAAAAAAAAAACCTTGGTGAAAGTGTTGGTGAGAAGTGCTGGTGATTCTCAAGTGGAAAGGTGTGTCAGGTGCAACATCTTCCTGTCAAAGTCTGAGATGATAGAGTGGGTTATTACATCAGGACGGCCGCTTTTTGTTCGTAAGTACCCTAACTTCATGCCTAACGTGTTTTCATCATGCTGTACTTGTGTTAAAAAATTACCGAAAATGTTAATCATAATTTCCTGCTTGCTATTTAATTTTTCCATGCATGGTTCTTAAGCAAAACAGCTAGAAAAAAGGTTGAAGCCGTGAATTTCATGTCCGGTCCTAACCTAACCTAACCTAACCTAACCTATGGTTACCATAAAGATTTTCATGCCTAACCTGTTTTCATCATGCTGTACATGTGTTAAAAAATTACTGAAAATGTTAATCATAATTTCCTGCTTGCTATTTAATTTTTCCATGCATGGTTCTTAAGTAAAACAGCTAGAAAAAAGGTTGAAGCAGTGAATTTCATGTCCGGTCCTAACCTAACCTAACCTATGGTTACCATAAAGATTTTCATGCCTAACCTGTTTTCATGATTCTGTTAATGTGTTAAGAAGTTACCCTAAATGTTAATCATAATTTCCTGTTTGCAATTTAATTTATCCATGCATGGTTCTTAAGTAAAACAGCTAGAAAAAAGGTTGAAGCAGTTAATTTCATGTCCGGTCCTAACCTAACCTAACCTATGGTTACCATAAAGATTTTCATGCCTAACTTGTTTTCATCATGCTGTACATGTGTTTAAAAATTACCCTAAATGTTATTCATAATTTCCTGCTTGCTATTTAATTTTTCCATGCATGGTTCTTAAGTAAAACAGCTAGAAAAAAGGTTGAAGCAGTGAATTTCATGTCCAGTCATAACCTAACCTAACCTAACCAAACCTAACCCAACTTAACCTAACCTAACCATTTTTCTGGTAGCAATTAACATCATTTACTGTATTTGATGCTTTGTATCCAATAATTCAGTGCATAAAATATGAGAAAAGATGATTTCCATGTCCGATACTTACTTATACTATGCTGGCAAGTTCTGAGCTCCTATGACTCACTCACCCCTAAATCATCATTTTTTGGTTAAAATTCAATAAATTCATGCTATATATGCATTATTTATGTGAAAAGGGACCTAAATAAGTGCTATACATGTCCACTAGGGAGGTAGGAAGGTAGTTTTCTGATTTAGGTTAGGTTAGGTTAGGGTCATGGAAAACCAGTGCTGGAGCTTAAGGAGCAATATCTGGACAAAACCAATATCCGGACATGCCTTTGGCTCTATTACGTCGGATATTGGAGGGATTACTGTATATATATATACAGTATACATATGTATATATATATATGTACAGGATATACAGTATATATATATGTGTTTCTCCTAACACTTCCTATCACGGCCACATCCACACCACAATGCTCCTTCACTTCCTCATTTGTTAGTCTGTCTCTCCATGTGACTCCACATGCTCCTCTCAGATAACTCATTTCCACTGCTCTCACTCTTGACTTCTGTCCCTCCAGCAAGGTCCAAGCTTCACTTCCATATGTTAGAGTTGGTAGCAACTTTTTCACTTCCATGCTCACTTTCCTGTTTCTTATCATTGCTTTCAAGGAACCAGCAACTTTTCTTCCCTGCTGCACCCTTTCAAGCATTTCACCCCCCAGACTTACATCCTTTCTCATCACACTACCCGAGTACTTAAATGCAACTTTAGAGTTTCTAAAGTTATCAGGGGGCTAGATTGGCATGCTGGTGGAAGGTTGGGGATCATTATCAGCTGACTTGGATGATGGTTTGAAGTAGCACCAGATAAAATGGTTGCTTCATTTTATTCTGCAGATCTTCTGCACGTGTTTGTATGAAGCCAATAACGTGTCCAATCCATGCTTGAATTTTAGACTTCATTCCATTAAGGGATCTGTTCAATGAAGAAGTCAGCAAGACTGTTGGCCATGAGTACTTTGCTCAGGTTAGCAAGAGTCTGTGTATCTATGTATTGCCAGAGGCCTCAATCCCGCACGGAGTGGCCTCAAACAAATCGCCTCCATGTTGCTCTGTCCCGCGCCATTTCACTACCCCGCTCCCAACTCACACCCCCCTCTCCCATGTACATCTCCACTCCATCCCTCCATCTCATCCTCGGCCTCCCAATCCCTCAATCCCAATACAGAAAACAAACTGCAGAAATATCAATTGAATTAGAAGGTCTTCCTGCCGCTTAAAGTAAATCATACATTTATCGAAAATGGCTCTTGCTAACAAGGAGGGTAGAAAAGTTACAAGAGGATGGAATAAAGGCTGAATATAAAAGGCAAGTGGAAGAGCGATTGGGTAAATATAAATTGGAGCAGATGTGGGATGTGGAAGGTGTGTGCAAGATATTCACGGAAGAAATCTGTGCAGCTTGTGAGGTGGTGTGTGGAGTGAAGAGAAGACGAAAGGGGTTCAAGGAACAGCATGGTGGACTGAAGAGGTGAGAGAGGCTGTGGCACAAAAGAAGAAAGCATATAATGAGTGGATGAGGAACAGGGGCGTCGAAGAAGCTGAGAGACTGACAAGAGAGTTATATGTAGGGAGGAGGAGAGAGGTGAAAAGATTAGTAAGAGAGAGTAAGATGAGAGTGGATGAGGAATTTGGAAGGAATTTGAGTGCAAAGTGGAGGAAATGTAAGAAAATGTTCTGGAAGGAGGTAAGGAGAGCCAATGAAGACACTGGGGGTGTGAAAGATAAAAATGGTAGATTACTAGTGGAGAAGGGAGAAAAAGTAAACAGATGGAGAGAACACTTTAATGAACTGTTGAACATAGAGAATGAAAGTAATGCATGTATAAGTGGCTGAGGAATGGCGGGGACAAGGAGGGTTGTGAGAAGAGAGGAAGAAATCAGTAGGATGGAAGTGGTGGAAGCAATGAAGAAAGTTAAAATGGGGAAAGCCCCAGGAATTGATGGAGTGTGTGGTGAAATGCTGAAGCATGGGGGAGAGATAGTAATTGAATGGATGTGGAAGGTGTGCAGATTGGCGTGGGAGGAGGGCAGAGTCCCGGAGGATTGGAAGTCAGGTATAATTATTCCTCTGTACGAAGGAAAAGGGAAAAAGCAGTGTGTGGTAATCATTGGGGCATTTGCCTTCTCAGTGTAATAGGAAAAGTATATGGTAGGATACTTATTGACAGAGTTAGGGAAATAACAGAGGAATTAGTTGGAGAAGAAGAGGGAGGTTTTAAGAAGGGAAGAGGTTGTGCAGACCAGATATTCATTCTTAGATCCTTAGTGAAAAAGTTTCTAGATAAGGGAAAGAAGCTGTATGCAGCCTTCATGGATCTGGAGAAAGCATTTGACAGGGTGGATAGACAAGGAGTGTGGAAAGTATTAAGAATATATGTAGTGGATGGGATGTTGTTGAAGGCAGTGAAGAGTATGTATGAGGGTGCTGAGGCTGCAGTGCGTGTGGATGGCAAACTGAGTGAATCTTTCCATTTGAAGGTTGGAATGAAACAGGGATGTGTCATGTCTCCATGGTTGTTCAATCTGTACATGGATGGGGTTATAAAAGAGATACAAGGTCAGGCAGTGGATGTTGGAGTGGCCCTAGTGAGAGAGGGCAGTGTTTGGAAACTCCCTGTACTGTTGTTTGCAGATGATATTGTGTTGTTGAGTGAAGACGTAGGGGAGCTGCAAGGCTTGGTAGATGAATTTAGGAGAGTGTGTAAGAAACGGAATCTAAAGGTTAATGTAGGGAAGAGTAAAGTGATGGTCTTCGAGAGAAGTGAAGCCACTGAATGTACAGTGAGATTGGATGGGGAGAATATGGAGAATGAGTAAGGATGGAAGTCTGAAGGGTGAAGTGCTTGAAAGGGTGCAGCTGGGAAGGAAGATTGTTGGTTCATTGAAAGCATTGATAAGAAACAGGGAGGTGAGAATGGAAGTGAAAAAGTTGTTACATGACAGTATTGTGATACCAACTCTGACATATGGAATGAAGCTTGGACCCTGTTGGAAGGACAGAAGTCAAGAGTGAGTGCAGTAGAAATGAGTTATTTGAGAGGAGCATGTGAAGCCACATGGAGAGACAGACTAACAAATGAGGAAGTGAAGGAGCGTTGTGGTGTGGTTGAGGACGTGATGGGAAGCGTTAGGAGAAACACGTTAAGGTGGTTTGGGCATGTGGAGAGGATGGAGAGTGAAAGATTGACGAGGAGAGTGTATGTGAGTGAGGTGGATGGGGGAGAGGGAGGGGGAGGCCGAGGATGAGATGGAGGGATGGAGTGGAGAGGTATATGAGAGAGGGGGGTGTGAGGCGGGAGCGTGGTAGTGAAATGGCAGGGGACAGAGTGACATGGAGGCGATTTGTTTATGGCCACCCCGTTCGGGATTGAGGCGTCTGGCAATAGATAGATAGATAATAAAGTACTAGAAATAATAAAGTGTGAGTGTGTATATGAGTAAGAAATGACAGTATACCAGTGGCGAATTAGCCGGAGTGGGAGGCTCATACGCGCTCGTATTTTACAATGCTTTCACAGTGTTTTTTTTTTATTTAGTATGGATTCCGAACTACTTGGAAATCATTAAATAGTGTTTCTAGTGATAATATCGGGCAGTGGTATTCATATTATGGGAAGTCGGGAAGGTAAAGTGGAGACTTAGTTACCCAACTTCAGAAGTCTCCACAAGTCCTACGGTAGTCGACGATTGCTAAAAAAACATCCCAGGAGAAAGCTGAAGGTATATGCCATATGCATATTTAATTGCAGTATAATATTCTAGGACTAATAATTGATTTTTGGCAAATTAAAAAAAAAGTCAGTCGGAGCGCAAATATCCTCGTTGGAATTGCACAGCGAGCCTCCAACAACCCCGCGGTGTAGGTGTTAAACAGGCTAGGGCAGTTCTTTCTGTCATTACGTTGATGAGTCAAATGAGTTGTCACAGCAGAGCAGCTAAAAACAACAGAGAAAGAAATTTAACAACAAAAGTTTAATTACCACCACAGATATAATCAGACAAGTATAACAGACCATCAGGAAAAAGATGAACTGATTTGGTTAGTTGCTTTTGCGGCTTGAAGCGTATGTTTACCTCACTGTATTACTCTCTTTTCTGTTGTCTTGTCATCATCCTCGTCCTTACTAGACTTATAGTTTTGTGTCCATGATGACAACAGGACAAGTGATAAACTGATAGAGAGGTACTGAAACAACATGCCTACTCAGCGTGTTCCCAGTAACATCACAGACTGAATTGGAAGGGGGGAAAAGCTGCTAGCATGGGAGAATGTTGCTGCCACCACTGCAAACCGAGTGTACATGAACCAAGGACCTGTGGTAGGCGATTTGGTATACAAATATATTACCGTGTAAAAGAGAATTCCGCAACTCTGTGGTTGGTGAAGGATTACTTTACAGTATGTGTGTGTGTGTGTGTGTGTGTGTGTTTACCTAGTTGTGATATGCAGGAAATGAGCTATGCTTGTGAGGTCCCGTTTCTGTGTCTCAACAGGTCAAACTGTGCTTTGAATTCGTTTAAGTTTTTGGACGGGATGATCTCTATCCAGGCTGTTCCACAGGGCAGTGGATCTCTGTGGAAAACAGTATTTCTTGATACCCTTCAAGCATCTTTTTCAATTTATTTCCCTGTCCTCATGTTGGTTCCTGGTTCTTCGTGTTGAGTTAGGGCTTTCACTTCCGAGTGAGTTGGAGGATCCCTTTTGGTGGCTTATGGAGCAGATGTCTTAGCTAGATGCGATGCAGTTGCCTGGACTTCTGTAAGAAGACACACACCAGGAAAATGACTTGATGCCTTAGGGGATGGCTCAGACCCACACCTCCGAGGAGTACTGGCAGAGTGAAGTCTCGTACACCTTAGATAGACAGACGTTTCCTCAATTCTGTGCGGATGGAATGAAATCGTGGACAGTGCAGCAAAAAGTGAGCTACTGTTTCCTCTTGATCCCTGCACCACTGGCAGTAAGGGTCCGGCACCAGGCATAGGTGGTGGAGATGGGACGCCAGACCGACGTATCCAATGCACAGTCTGATGAGTGCCACATCAAAGGCACGAGAGGTTGCACGGGCCCAAGGATGACAAGAGGAGTCCATGCGGTAAACCCCTAAGGTGGAGGAGGGGAGATCTTCTGCCAAATCCGAGTCCCAGGCCTTCCCTCTAGCAACTGTCAGAAGCCTGATACAGGTTGTCTCTTGAAGCGGGAGAGCCTCCACAGCTGCTGAGGTCAAAGCCATCCTTGCAGCCCTGTCGACAATCTCGTTGCCCCTGATGCCCACGTGAGATGGTATCCACTGAAGGTGAAGCACCCAATTCCCCTGGAGAAGTTTTCTGAACAAGGTCTGGATCCCATAGAGGAGATGTCTCACTGAATGTTCCTTTGGTGACACAATAAGGTGCACTGCTGCCAGACAGTCAGTATAAATGACCACCTTCTGGGGTTGGAGATGTGCTCTGATGAAGGCCAAGGCCTTGAAGATGGCGAAAAGTTCCGACGTGACACTATCATGGAGGGCATCCAAGCGCCACGTTTGACAGAGTGAGAGGTCCACTAGGTAGATTGCTGCGGCGGATGCTGCAGGTGTTGTGGTGTGTGAACCATTAGTAAACACTTCAAAGTATCCTGCATACACTGTGGCCGACAGCTCACTGTACAATACTGGTGCAAGATGTCCATCATGAGATTTGTCAAAAGTTTCTATCAGGCAGAACAATACAAGAGATGAGAGGTCCCTCCAAGGTGGTGTCAGGGGTACCAGGTTGTCCTTGTGTTACTCTCTCATCCCATACAAACAGATCTTCTTTGTCAGTTTTGTCTACTCCCATCATATCTATGAACACTGCAATCACATCGCCCCTCTCTCTTCTTTCTACTGAAGAAGGCAGACTCAGCTTTGCCAGTTTTTCCTTGTACAATAGATCTGTCACCATCTTGGTTGGTGTTCTTTGTATTCTCTCGATCTTGTTTATAGCTTTCTTTTTATGTGGGGACCAAACCACTGCTGGGGTGGTTCGTAGGCACTATCCATTTTTTCATCATCTCCTTGTCCATGCATTGAAATGACACTGTTATGTTTGTCAAGAGCTTATATGTCTCTAACAGTCTTGTGAATGTGTTTTTCGGGTGACAGATTATCCTGGACCAACACTTTCAGGTCATTCTCTTCTCTCACATTTGTAATTGGTTCATTACCCATCAAATAATTCAGTGATGGCCTCATGGTACCTCTACCCATTTCCAGTATTTTGCATTTTTTTGCATTAAATTTCATTTCCCATTTCCAACTACAATCATGAATCCTATCCAGATCTTCCTGCAGCATTTTGCAGTCTTTTTCAACGTCCACTCTCCTCATGATCTCTGCATCGTCTGCAAACAGGCTTGCATAACTGTTCATTACATCCACCATATCGTTTACATATTTCAGGAACATTATGGGTGCTAGTACCGAGCCCTGCAGGACTCCTCTTGTGACTTCCCTCCACCCTGTCCTTTATAACTGTCCTCATCTGTCTGTCTTTCATGAAGTCTCTCATCTACTCCAAGAGGTTCCCCTTCAGTCCTTCAGTTTTCTCCAGTTTCCACATTAGTTGCTTATGGGGTACCTTACCAGAGGCTTTCTCCAAATCTAAATACCCTGTACACACAATCCACCCAACTGTCAGTCTCCAATCGTCCTTGAGTAGAAGCTCAGCAGATTAGACACACACTGCCTCCCAGTTTTGAATCCAAATTGACTTTCTGTCAACATGTCCATCTCCTCCAGATATTTTATCCATCTGTCTTTTAGGATTCACTTACACAGTTTTGCAAACATGTTGGTTAGGGACACTGGTCTGTAATTCAGGGGGTTCTTCCTCATTTCCCCTCCTTGTAAATTGGTACCACATTAGCCCTCATCCATTCCCAAGGCAATTTCCCTTCTTTCAGAGAACACAAACTGTGAATCTTATCTTCCAGTTATTATCTGCATTCCTTTATTATCCAATTAAAGATTCCGTCAGGTTCTGGGGCCTTACGTACATCTTGAGTTTCCAGTAATTTATACACTTCTTGCACTTTATCCATCCATCCATCATCCAATCCTGTGTTGCCGCATGAGTAGCGAAGGAGCCTGGGGTTAGGCAAGTTGGTCCTGACATTTAAGATGAGAGTGACCAGCCTCACTCATCCCTGAGTGGCATAACGTGATCAATAACCCCCAACCACTTCTTGGATATAAACCTACATAGACTTAATTCGATTGGAGGGCCTTAATTACCCACTGAACCACCAGGCGCCATAATTTGGTTATATTGTTACCATCCAGCCTAGTAAATGGTTCCCTGGTGTACAGGAAACCGTTTGGCTTTTCATTCAGTGTAGAGTCACCCATAAGCAAAAAGAAGGGGAAAGAATGAAGGAAAGACAAACAGAAGAGGGAGTGTAAGGCCACCAGTAGGTAGAAGGAAGAGGAAAGAATGAAGGAAAGAAAGATGGAAGAGGAAGGAAGGAAGAGAGGAAAGGACAGACACCCAAAGCAGCACTACATCAAGTAAGTGCATGTCAACTGTACCTTTCTCAAAGTTTCTTTCTTCCTCTCTGTATATTCTTGTATATTCATTTGTAGTTCTTTTATATTCCTTTTTTCTTAGTTACCTCACCTTCTTCATTTGTTCCATGATGCCCCCCCCTTTTTTTTCCCCCATACAACTTTTTGCTGAACCAGTCATTTTTCCAGTTCTCTTTCCCACTTACTTTTGGCACGTATTTTTCCACACCTGTATTATAGAAGTCTAGGAAGATATCCCACTTCTTCTGTATCTCGTTTCTCTAAATTCTCTACAATCCGCATTTCCAAAAAGTTCCTCAATCCTGTAAACTTTGCTTTACCAAAGTTGTATCTTCCATGCTGCCACATTAAAAAGGGGTGCCAAATCCCTGATTATGCATTTCTCCTCACACCATTCATCCACCCAGCTCAGTCTCCTGTCAGTTCTTGACTTTGTTGGATACGTTTATGTGAAGCTACAAAACGTGGTGAATGTTTTTGGCGTATCTGATGGAGCCAGGATTCAGGAGGCATGAATGATGAGTGAATGGGAGCTTGGCCCATTGGATTGGGCAACTTTGGACTGTTTGAACATTGCTACTCCTCACCCTGCCCTAGGGTGGGAAAGGAGGTCCGGATGATGATGATGATGATAATGTATCGTCTATGCCTATATAGTTCATCTCTTGGCTTCACAGTCCCTTCTGTCATTTGGAACTCAGTCACTATATGATCACTTTTTCCTATGGGTCACAGATATGCTAGAGATTCAGTTACATTAGGTTCTTTTGTAATGGGGTCTATAAAAGCTCGCGTTGCCCAAAAGCAAAGCGGGGATCCTCTGTTTGGCTTAGTGGTAACGTGCACACATATGAAGCTGGAAAGCTCGAGGAGTGTATGTGGAGTATATGTGGAGTATAGAGAGTGGATAGGATATGAA
>JAGKTI010035618.1:0-11222 GCA_018397915.1 Birgus latro | reverse complement strand
AACTATCAAACCCATTCCCCCCACCTCACTCACTCGCATCATCAATTCTCACCCCATGCCTCTCTAAGTCACACGATCTCTCTCTCTCTCTCCCCCCACAGATCTCGGCCACTTCGCACCACTCGCACCAGCATGCCCGGATGTCCTCGCACCATTCCAGCGGCAAAAGGAGACCACTGGCTGATTCTGGACGCAGCCATTCTTACCATGCCCCAAACCACGCTCATGCTCGAGGGGAGAACCTGGGCCTTGTCGTAGGGTCACCTCCCAAGGCATACCACTTGTCTACAAAAAACTCGAGGTGTGCTTCGAGGACGTCCATGGAGCCACATTCCCCTGGTGAGTAAGTGTGTGTGTGTGAGATCAATTAGCTTACAAGGGAGGGAGGTTTTAAGTTAGGATTGATTTTTAGAGCAAACCTGTTAACAGTTGTGGTATCAGCTTGTAAGAGCATTGTGAGGTTAGGAACAGAATGAGGAAAGTGGAATATTCTTGGAAGAGAGAGAGAGAATTTTGTTAAGGGGAAAGAGAGAAAGAAGGTAAAAATGATGTAATAACATGAAGGAGAATTAAAATAAAATTAAAAATATGTAGTGTAAGAATATGAAATTAAAATTAAAGTGTTGTCCATAAATTTTTTTTTTTTTTTATAGTAAGGATTATCAGCTTGGTTCTTTGTTGCTGTGTGTAAAATTTTTAGCTCTCTTGGTTACTGAAAGTTTGGTGTAGGTGTTGAATGAGTGCTGAATATATGATTCTTTATAGTCATAAAATTCAACTACAGTACCAATATATTAGAGAAACTGATGTGATGGTATTTTTTATGGGGTGACCACGAATTTTAAACTGAAGGAGTTAAAAGAATGATACTCCTGCAGCTTACCCGAAATGACATGTCAGAGAAGTATATTACCCCTTTGGATCTGGCGATGTCTTTTGCAAGTGGTCTATCATAATCTTGTTGAGCAGAATAAAAGAAAAATATACAGTTACTACTACACAGCATTACACATTTATTGTCCCATCAGTAGTGTAGGCACCTGGGGCAGGTGACTTGGTCCATATATTGAAGGTGAGAATGATCAGTCACTCTTCCTCAAGCAAATCTCATGTGCCATAACCCATTAGACCACCAGATGTCATATTGTTAGGTTATATGATTACTATGCAATGTAGTAAATGGTTTTCTAAGCTGAATGGTTAGCTAGTTGCAGGCCATTTTACAGTTTCTTCACTTTTGATCAAATTATTGTTTTTTCCCCTTGGCCAGGCACAACCAGCCCACCCATCAGCCCGCTTGCAACCCACTGCGCCTCCACGGCCCCCCACGGCCCCACCAAGAGTCCATCATCACTCTCGCTCTCAAAGTTCCACAACAAGGTCAGTTACTGTGTCTTTCTGATGTATCATGACCATCATCATCATCCTATATTCATGATAAGTTACCGTGCGGTCTGAAATATATACTGTTGTGCCTATTACTATTAAGCCACGAATCTGAAGCATGTGTAACCTTAAGCTGTTTCACTCGAAGAATAATTTTTGTGGGCAGGCATTCAAGTTAGGATTGTCTTTTTAAAACTGTACATTGGCCAACCTTAACAAGGAAATTCCTTGAGCGAAAGCCCTGTGTCATCTGAAACAGGAAGAGGAATAGTGGAGAAAGCCCTGTTTTGATGCAGGATCCATTTACCAGCTCTGATTCACTCTGAATATAGGACTGACTTACTCTTTCTGCAGGTCATGGATAAGTTGAAAAATGTGCTACATCTTAAGGAAGACAGCAGCCAGGATGAGGAGCAAGACAGCACCAGAGGGCAGTCATGAACTGGAAGAGGAAAACCAAATACATTGAGAATAGGCACAAGGTATGAGAGATGCAGAAGTGAAATACAAAGGAGACAGAGAAGAGGAAAGCTCTCGTATGTATTTTGTTCTGTGTGTGTCTCCAAATGCCAGGACTTCAAGAACAGATAGCGGTTTATATAAAAAAAAAATTAAAAAAATCAATTCAGCTATTAGCAGGGTCAAAGAAAAAATGTGAATCAAATATTTGTATAAAAATCACTGCAAAAGTTAAAAGACATGTAAGGCAAAGGCAAGAAAGATCTCTTACCCATTTTGTATTTTGTGTACCATCGAATACCAGGCTAATAAGAACAGATTGTGGTTAAAGGCAAACAAAAATTCACTTAGACTCCCATTAGGGTAAAAGAAGAAATGTAAATCATATATTTGTGCAAAGATTGTTGAAAAAGGTTGCAAGATTATATTACAAACAAAATATTCTCTGTTCATCTCTCAGTAAAATAGAGGAAGACATGTGAATCACATATAATGATTGCTGGAAAGGGTCAGAAGATTATAATACTGTAGTTGAAAATGTTTACCGTAATGACTAGTACAGATATATGCAATGCTTAATATATGTAGAAATTCATATACCATATTAAAATGCTTAACTGTTAATTTTACTACACCTGTATTGGCATGCATAGTTCCAGATTTTTTTTCTTTTAAGTTTGTATCAAGATCCCCTGGTAATGTTTTTTGAAGAGATATTATTCGCTCTCTTTCATGCTACTCTTATTTTTATTTAGATGTCCACATGTTCAAGAATGACTCATATGATCTTATGCAAGGCCTTCCTTGCTCCTTCTTATGTACTTATTTTTGCTCCATCATTTAGTCTTTCAATGCAAGGCCTTCCTTGCTCCTTCTTATGCACTTATTTTTGCTCCATCATTTAGTCTTTCTTGTTGAAGTTGCACTGCAGTTAAGTACCATATTTACATCAGCTTAGAAGGCTTCGTAGCACCTCTTCCTTACTAGTTTATTTCTTTATATCACACTAATAATTCTTGTTATCTGTGCAGTCTATGCATATAAGCAGATATTAACTGACAAGTAAATATTAATGCCTCATGTTAAGAATAGGTAAATAAGGCAGAGGTGGTAGGGGCCTTCTTTGCAGACAAGAATTTGAGCCATAATGTTGCTTGTGGCGTGTGGCAAACTGGAGACGTATGCGTTTGTTTTTATACTGTGCAGAGATTAATGGATATGTTTAGAAGAAATAATTTATAATTTTTCATATACTTAAGCTGTAGCAGACACTTGGCAGCACTAAAGTGTAATGTGATGCATGCAACTGAAGTCTTGCAATAAAGTATATAAAAAACATTCCTATGTGCATATGCAATGTGAGATGTAAATAGTAGGTGAATGCGCAATTTTGTTGTCTGCCGAGTGGCGAGTGTCTGGTTGAAGTGAAAAAGATGTAGTATTCGTGTCTGCGTAACACTTAACCCCCCAGCTACCAGTGCCTTACCTCAGTTTAAAAAATAATAATAATAATCTGATAATGTCTTGATTCCAGTGCCATTACTTGATCAAGAGGAAGAGCTATACCCACCTAAGCTTTTTTTTTTTTTCCCCATTAAGAAGGTGCACCTGTTATGGCTCAACCTGAACCCTCATTATTTAAAGGCTATGGGTCGTTGAAATTAAACGAGACAAATATGTATATACATTTGTACTGTAAATCAGGGGAAACTAGCTAATCAGCTTTATACTTGAGGGTGATATGCAACTATAACAGGCATTTCTGTGTAATTATTGAGGGCTTAAAAATGTAAAAAAAAGGTACATTTACATGGGAAAACAGTAGCTGCCAATCCCTTGTTTCCCCCTTCAGAATGTATGGGTCCAGGGGTAGGTTCCAAAATATGGAACATTTAAGGGTAGTAGACTGACCTAGGTGACATTTTACATAATAAGAAATCTTCTGGTCACCTCTGGGATGAAAACCATTGTGCATTAGCCACAGCCTGCTTAAATGCAAGATCTCTATCAGCACAGAACTTACTGTCTACAGTTTGTTTTCAGTTAATTGTACTTCATTATTAAAATACTTCAAGTTCCTAATGATTCACTATACAGAGAAGTTGTTTTACAGCCAGTTTTTTTTTTTAAAGCTCTTTGGCCACGGAGACAAATCAGGCCTCGCTTAATGTGGTTTCACTTGATGTAGCTTTTTGTCTGCACACACCCAGCGAGACCTGATTGTTTCTGAGTGTATTGCTGGTAGCAAGCAGGTTAAGTGTTACAGTCTGATTACCATGTATATAGGCACTGTATTGGGCAGCAGCTGTTACTAACTCTTCACTCTGATGATATAGTTTTTTTTATTTTATTCTTGTTACTTTCAGACCATTTTGTTTAGATTGAGAGGGTTTTTGAAGTGGGAAGACTAGATATCGACTTCAGTAAACCCTTCTTTGCAATAAATCTCTCTCAAACTGGATAAAATTGTTTGATTGTGGCATTACAGTGAAGAAGATATCATTGGCCTGAGAGGGTTAACTACCATGTACAAAGCTATATTTCAGGCAAGGATGCAAATTTAGTCAAAAGTGATTGTGGAGTATTGTATTTTACTGTATTGGTAATATGAAATAAGGCACATTAATATTTAGCATATTTTTTTGCATTCAAAAGTAAATGCTTATTATTTTTCTGTGAAAAGTTTGGTAAGCATAATCGTTTTTTGTCCAGGCACTGATATTTATTTTATATATTTTAGTGTGGCCAAAAACTGTAAAAAAGAAAAAAAAAGTTGCAGTAACTGCATATTTCCTCTACGAACCCGAGCCTAGAACATAGCATGTTCTTCATACAAATCAATCAGAAGTAGTCATTTTCATTTGAAAATGCTTTTGAAGTATAATATACAGTTGTATACCTATGCCAAAAGTTCACCATCAAGTGTTCAGTCAGTGCCAGAGTTTTCTTAGAGGTAGAATTAGTTTATATTGTAACGTTAGAGCTAGTTTGTTTATATTATGCAAGAACTGGTTGGCCAGGAAAGAATCAAATGCAGAGTTAACTGCACTTATGAGCCATTTTTTTTTCTCACTAACCCTACACCTAGCTGACAGGAAATGGTAGCCATGGTTTTACATCAGATGAATATCTGTTCATTGGTAAGGTGGTTGTTGAAAGCCTTACTGTGCAACACGAGGAACAATGAGTGATGACACCGTTACTTATGCAGTTTTCAAAGTTTCAGTCTACAACTACAGGAATTATGCTCATTATGGTACCTGAACTATGACATACTTTCAGCCAGGGTAGGAGTGTAAGGTGTGCAGAAAAATTGGTTGCTGACTGTACGCTTGGCATTTGATTCTCACCTGGCAACTTTTTATACTTTTTCAGGACTTATAGAGGAATTAGATTTCTTGGCTCCAGTACCCAGGATGCTATTAGAGATTGTGTTTGTACAAAGGATCAATATAGACTTTTATATTTTGTTGTAATGAGAGTCTGTTATGCCCAGGTTTATCAGGGTTATGAAGATTTGTTAACTGCAAAAATATGTTCCAAAATTCAAATAAAACAGGTACAACAACAACAGTATGTCTTTTATTTTCCATTATTTTGCTTTTTTCTTACATGATGTTAATAAAAAAAAATTAAACTATGAGACTGATGTATAAAGGGTTGTCCACATAAAATGCTTCTCTTTCTCTCCATTGGGTGATTTCTTGTGTGTTGCGGGGATACCTCAGTGTTATTAATGCCTATCCTGCATCATTCATTCAATTCCTACTTTCACTGCCACACCTACACCCACTCCAGCAGACTGAGCCATGCTTGCAACACAAACTACTTCCAGGCAAGTTTCTTGAAGAGTGCTGTTTACAGACTACCCAGTACAGTATATTAACCCTTTTGCTAAGATGTCCTAATTTCCTCACACCAGTGTAAGATTTTTACTCATTAGGAAGACCCCCTCTCCCTCTCTCTCTCTCTCTCTCTCTCTCTCTATTGCTCTAACCTGACCTAAAATTGCCATCCCTCCATCTTAAATGCTGAGGTGTAACAACAGATTAACAATAGAATATCAGGATGGCCATGAGGAAGTGTTGTGGAAAACATGTAAAGACGAAGCACTATTTCCTTTTTTTTTCTGCCACTGACCTACGTGAAGTGATCCGCAAAAAGACGAAAATCTGGGCCAAGTATAGGTCAATGAACTACACTAATGAACTGCTTAACTAAGGCTGAATCCAACTCCTCCATTTGGAAAATTTTCTCCCTTGCCAAATAAAATAGTTTATAGATAAGACGGTCTCGGGTTGATCGAGTAAGGCAGAGGATCGGTAAGGAAAGGAAGACCCAAAAATGCCGATTCAGCAGACAGTATAAATAGTTTTGTCCCTTGGCGACCGTGTGCGCCAACACACACACACACACACACACACACACGTCAGGGTTCCATATTTATAAACTATCCTGATCTCAGCGATTTAAGATTGCTGTTTGTATATTTTGTCTTGATTCCTGCACCTACCATACACTTCGCAACCACACTAAAAGTGGAAGTGGGCGCTTTGAAGTGCTTAGGCACGATGCTCATATCAGCGATAACTTGACGTCTTTGAGCCTGTCCTGGAACACACACACACACACACCATACAGATCATATTCTTTTTACCCTGACCCAAATTATTGACTTTGTGCAGGCTATTTTACGCAGCTCACTGGCAAAAGAAAGAAAAAAAATGTAGTGGTTCTATTGTGGTAGCTCGTGGCCAGCATCATAATCTAGAGTTAATCTTTTCATTCAACATTCATGATGGTGGCATGGCTATTTTAGGCCAAGTTACAGTGAAAAATATAATAGTGACCTTACCTGAGTGTTACCCTAAGAACTCATTTTACCCACCAGCCCACAAAGAAAGATTAACAACACCTGAGTCGAGTCGAGTGGCGCCAGCTGGCCGCACAAGGATTCGAACCTTGACGCTATTGATTCGGTAGGTTAGCAATGTTAACCATTCGGCCACTGCAGTAAAGTTAAAATTAAAGTAAAGAACGCTGCAAAATAAAGTTACTCATGACGATAACTGCTAGGTAGACTTGCTTATCGTATTACAGTTCTCTTACCTTAATATGGTCCAGATTTTCGTCTTTTTCCAGCTCATTTCGCGTAGCTCAATGGTAGAAAAGGACTTTAATACGACTCTACATCCTCTCTATAGCACTTCTTCGTAATTAGCATCATATTCTAGTGTTAACCTATTGTTACAACTAGTCTTTCATATTAGAGATATGACAGTTTTAGGCAAAATATATAATTGGCTCAGACATTTTAAGAATACGGAACCAATGCTCACCTACTCAGGAGACGGTAAATAAAGATTCCTCCCATGGCTACTAAAACACACACACACACACACACACACACACACACAGGCTGCCAAAATGAGAGAACACCAATGGAGGAGGGGTGAGGGTGTGGGGGTAGGGCTTAATAGAGAGGCGAGGGAGGAAGGAAAGAATAAACATATATTCTATAGTTCACGTGGTCTGATTTTAAATATACAGTGCTAGGGTTGTTCTGATCATGCGAGCTAGAGGTGACAATATTAGGCTCCAAGTGCCAGTGACTGACTCAGCTGAATAAAACTGGCTGTATTGAGCAAGACTATTAGCAAAGAAGGCACGACCGAAGGCTCATCTGAAATTGTTGTTGCTGCTATTGTTGTTCCTGTTTTTGTTGTTGTTGTTGTTGCTTAACCCTGGGCTGTCTATCAGAGCAGACCTGTCGACCACAGGTTAATAACTGCCTCTGTGGGACCGTCCTACAAGTACAGTACAGTACATTGTGAAGGGAACCTGGGCTCGTTTGTGGTAGGGAGCGCCTCACCAGGGTCGGACCCCCTTCCCCACAGTGAAGTGCAGGGTAATATCAGGAGGTTTGGCTCCTGGGTGGACGCCGCAGCCGCCTCTCTCCACCCAGTGTACGCAGCGCCACCACGTGAAGGTTACTCGTCAGCGCCTCATCTAAACGCGAACCCGAGGAACAGCAGACTGAAGCTGTCCCACCCCGTAACCCGCCATCTTCCTTCTGGGGGATACGGAGGGACCTGAGGAATGTTTGTACAATTAGCCGTCAAAGCCGCTTGGTTATAACGGTGCCACCGCGTGTAGGAGACCCTCCCCAGCACCTCCATGAGAGGGCCTGGAGAGAGACACGGGGAGAGGAGTGGAAGAAAGACGTGACTACTAAAAAATCACTCTCTCTCTCTCTCTCTCTCTCTCTCTCGCACGCTCGCTCTCTCCGGTACCCTAAATACATTGGTGACCACATTTTTCTTTTCTCTCTTCTCTACTTACGGGTCATTACCCACGCTAAACCGTAATCCTCTTGGCAATCCTATGCTTTTACCTCCCTAGTTACATCAGCGGCATACAGAAGTGTTCTAGTTAAGCAGAATAAATCGCTGAGGGAGAGGTATTACAAAAAGAAGTTAAATAAGGATACAGCCCAAATACGAGGTGACCATAATCTTTTCACTCTGACTTGCCCTTGAGTAGTCATCTCTCCATCTTGAATGCTGAGTTGTAGGAGTAAATTCTATCTATCTATCTGTAGTCCGATGCCCTAATCCCCGCAAAGGGTGGCCGCAGACAAAACGCCTCCAAGTCGCTCTGTCACCCACCATTTGCCTGCCCTCCCCCCAGCTCACTCCCCCCCTCCCTCATATACCTCTCAACTCCATCCCTCCACCTCATCCTCGGTCTTCTCCTCCCTCTCCCTCCCTCCACCGCACCTGCATACACCCTCTTAGTCAGTCTTTCATTGTCCATTCTCTCCACATGTCCAAACCACCTCAGTGTATTTCTCCTAATCTCCTCAATCACATCCACAGCCATCCCACAACGCTCTTTCGCTTCTTCATTCGTCAACCTGTCCCTCCATGTCACTCCACATGCTCCTCTCAAGTACCGTAACTCATTTCCACTGCTCTCACCCTTGACTTGTTACCCTCTAGCAAGGTCCATGCCTCGCTTCCATACGTCAGGGTAGGGATCACGATACTATCATGCAGTGACTTCTTGATTTCCATACTCATCTCCCTATTTCTCATCACCGCTTTCAGTGAACCAACAACCTTCCTTCCCTGCTGTACCCTTTCAAGTATTTCATCCCCAAAACTTCCATCCTTAATCAACACACTACCCAAATACCTGAATGCACTCACATTCTCCATATCCTCACCATCCAACCTCACTGTGCATTCTGTGACTTCATTCCTCTCAAACACCATATCTTTACTCTTGTTTACATTGACTTTCAGATTCCTCTTCTTACACACTGTCCCAAATTCATTCACCAAACCTTGCAACTCCCCTTCATCTTCACTCAACAATACTGTATCATCAGCAAACAGCAACACCGGAATCTTCCACATCTCACCCTCATTCATTAGAGCCACTCCCACATCCACTGCTCTGCCTTGCACCTCCTTTACAACCCCATCCATGTATATATTAAACAGCCATGGAGACATCACACAACCCTGTTTCAATCCCACAGTCAGATCAAATAACTCACTTAGCTCACCATCCACTCACACAGTAGTCCTAGCTCCTTCGTACATACTCTTCACAGCACTCAACAATTTCCCCTCCACTCCATATATTCTTAATACCTTCCACATACCTTGCCTATCTGCTCTGTCATATGCTTTCTCCAAGTCCATGAAGGCAGCATACACTTTCTTTCCCTTCTCTAGATACTTTTGCACTAAACACCTTAGAACAAATATCTGGTCTACACACCCTTTTCCCTTCCTACATCCCCCTTGTTCTTCTCCAACTAGTTCCTCTGTTATATGCCTAACCCTATGAATAAGTATTCTACCATATATTTTTCCGGTCACACTAAGAAGGCAAATAACCCTATGATTACCACATACTTCTCTCTCCCTTTTTCCTTTGTATAATGGAACAATTATACCTGATTTCCAGTCCTTTGGAACCCTT
This sequence comes from Birgus latro, assembly GCA_018397915.1. Classification (NCBI taxonomy): domain Eukaryota; kingdom Metazoa; phylum Arthropoda; class Malacostraca; order Decapoda; family Coenobitidae; genus Birgus; species Birgus latro. The sequence goes on along the minus strand of JAGKTI010035618.1, from coordinate 1,382 downwards.
TCCTTTTCCCAAGCCAATCTACACAACTTCCATATCCATTCCACAACAATCTCACCCCCATACTTCAGCATTTCACCACACACTCTATCAATTCCTGGGGCCTTTCCCATCTTGATCTTCTTCATTGCTTCAACTACTTCCGCCCTACTGATCTCTTCCTCCCTCCTCTCACCTCTTCTTCTCCCAGCCATTCCCCAACCACTTATACTTGCTCTGCTCTCACTCTCTACATTCAACAAATTCTCGAAGTGCACCCTCCATCTCCTCAATTTCTCTCTCTTCTCCACCAGCAATCTATTATTCTCGTCTTTCACTCCCCTACTATATCCACTTTCACACTGTCTTACTTTCTTTACCTCCTTCCAAAACAATTTCTTACTCTCCCTCCAATTTACACTCAGATTCCTCCCAAACTCCTCATCCACTTTCTTCTTACTCACCTTCACCAATCTCTTTACCTCCCTTCTCCAGCTCACATATACCTCTCTCTTTTCTCTCTCATCTTTTCCCCTTCCTCTGCTCGCTAGCCATTCGCTTTATGCCTTCTTTTGATCCACAGCTCGTTTCACCTCATCATTCCACCATGCTGTCCCTTGCACACCCCTGCATCTCCTCCTCACTCCACAAACCACTCACACGCTGCGTCTATCTCTTCCGTGAAAATCTTACATACATCTTTCACCCCTTCCATCTACTCTAACTCATACCTTCCCAACCTTTCTTCCACTATGCTCTTATACTCTGCCATTTTCTCACTATCTTGTAACTCTACTCTTCTCACAGGAGCTATTTCCTCCTGTCTTCCCCTTGGTCTCTTCACCCACTTTCTTTGCAGCCTCACCTTGGCCATCACTAAGTGATGGTCAGAGATTCCACTCCCCCACCCTTTCCACACTCTTGCATCCAACACTTGTCTTCTCATTCGCTCATCCACACACACGTAATCAATCAATGCCTTCCATTCTACAAGTTCACCATCCATCCTCCTCATGAGTACTTTCCATGTACACCTGTGGCTCTTGTGCCGAAAGTAGGTGAAGTAGGTGTTGGCTCCTATTGACAACCCCTTACCACCACAGATGTCCACCAAGGCACTACCATTCCCATCCACCTCAGCTGGCACACCCCACTAACCAACCACTCCATCCACTCGTACTGTACATTCCCAACTTTGCCATTCATGTCTCCAATCAAAAACATTAGAATATGATGCTAGTTACGAATATATTAACACTGGAAAACAGGTGCGATGGAAAGGACGTGGAGCCGCACCATTTTCTTTTTCTGCCAGTGAGTTCTGTGAAACAAGACACAACAAAACGAAATTCTGAGTCAAGGTTATATAGACAGACAGATAGATAGATAGATGGATAGATAAATAG
>JAGKTI010035617.1:0-11223 GCA_018397915.1 Birgus latro | reverse complement strand
TCGAGATGCCTGGACACACTGCGTTTGAAAGACTGGAGATCATAGGACAGACAGAGGGAGACAGTTCCAGAGTTGACCAGTTGCATAAATGAAGGACTGAGAGTAACGATTAACTCTTGCATTAGAGAGTTGGACAGAAAAGGGATGAGAGTTTGTTGCTAGAAGGGTACTACGTGACCGTTGTAGAGGTGGAGGGATGCAAGCAGACAGTTCAGAGGAACAGTGACAGTTGAAGTAGCGATAGTAGAGAGATAAAGAAGCAACAGTGCGGCGAAGAGACAAAGGTTGAAGGGAATCAGTAAGAGGAGGAGAGTTAATGAAACGAAAAGCCTTTGACTCCACCCTATTGAGAAGAATTGCATGTGGGGAGCCTCCCCACACATGAGAGTTGTACTCCATACACGGGCGAATAAAATCCGTGTACAATGTCAACAACTGTGCAGGGGTAAAGAAAGTTCGGAGTCGGCCCAGCACACCTAATCTCTTGGAACCAGATTTCACAAGAGATGTAATATGTTCTTTCCAAGACAAATCCCGAGAGAATGAAACCCCTAGCATGTTCAAGGATGATGCAGGACTGAGCTGGACATTATTAAACATTAGTGGGTAATCCTGAGGAAGATTTTGTCGGGTTGATAAGTGTAAGAACTGAGTTTTTGATGCGTTAAAAATAACAAGATTATTTTTACCCCAGTCAGAGATATGAGCCACGTCAGACATTAGGTGTGCCATAGCTTCATCCCTTGTTTGTTGAAGTAACTGCTGAGATGGACGTTGCGGAAACCGAATGGAAAGGTGAAGGGTGGAGTCATCAGCATGAGTGGATAGGGTTAGATGTACAGTTTAGAAGGTCACTGATGAATAAAAGGAAGAGAGTTGGTGTTAGGACAGAGCCCTGAGGAACACAACTATTGATAGCTCTTGGAGAAGAATGGTAGCCGTCTACAGCAGCAGCCATAGAACAACCAGAGGCTAGTGAGGAAAGCACAGATAGAAGAATTGAAACTGTTGGAAGGGAGTTTGGAAATTAAAGATTTATGCCAGATCGATCAAAAGCCTTTGAGATGTCAAGTGCAATGGCTAAGCTTTCACCGAAATTCCAAAAGGATGAGGACCAGGAGTCTGAAAGGCAGGTGAGAAGATCGCCAGTGGAGTGTCCCTGGCGGCACCCTTACTAACAATCAGAAAGAATGTTGTGCTAGGAAAGATGCTTTAAATCTGTTTCTCGAACACTTTTGAAACACAGAATGTTAAAGCCTTCTGGGGATAGTTAGAGGGATGGGAATGATCACCCTTCTTTGGGACAGGCTGATTGAGAGCAAAATTACAGCAAGAAGGAAAGGTACAAGTTGATAGACAAAGGCGAAAGAGTTTACCTAGGCAGGGTGTAAGCACAGAAGCGCAGTTCTTGATGACAACAGGAGGGACCCCATCAGGCTCATATGCCTTGTTACCACTGAGGCCATTGATGGCAGAAAATACATCTATCTATCTATCTGTCTGTCTGTCTACCTATCTGTATCTCCACTCCACCAACATGTAGTGCTCTGCTGAGATTGTATGTAGGGTGAGACGTGTTTGTAAGTGTGATTGTTGTGTTGGAGTGGCATTGGATGTGTGTGTATTCTGTGAACCAAGTGTAATCGGTCCGCACAAGCCGTCTGGGTACAAACATACTTTATAGTACGTGACACTGGTTTAATCATAGCACTCCTTATGTCCTCCAAGGCAGACAGCTGAAGTAATCTTAATGTCAGCCATGATGAAGTTTGATGGGGAAAACGATGGAGGAACAGCACCGGAATCATTTAAGGTAGAATTGGAGGGGAAAGTCTGAACGAAGAGTTCTGCTTTGTCAGTAAAAGAAATAGCTACAAAGATATCCGAAAGGAAAAGAGGAGGGAAGGATGATGAAGTAAAGTCATTAGAAAGGTTTTTGGCCAGGTGTCAGAAGGAGCGGGAAGAATTTAAATTGGAGAGTGCAGAGCATTTAGAATGAATTAAATCTTTTTCTTTAACAGAGCAGAGAACAGACTTAGCACGATTCCGGGCAGAAACATAAAAGAGATGAGATTCAGGGGTCGGTTGGCTCTGGTACCTTTTGTAGGCCTGGTCCCTGTTGTTGACAGCATTAGAGCATGCGTGATTAAACCAAGTGTTATTTTTTTTTTTTTGCATTAGTCATAGGATATGAGAAAGGAATGTATGTTTCCATGCACTAGAGTATAACCTCTGTAATATGCAAGGTACAACACATGGTTGTAGGCCATGGAAGCAATAATCATTCCAGGGAAAATTAAAGAAGTACTGCTTGAGTCCTCTCAATCAGCAACTCCAAAGTGCCACAACCGTTGCTTCTTGGGAGGGTCCACAGGCCTTACTGGAGCGATAGGACAGGTTAAGGTAATATGGTTGTGATCGGAGGAGTCCAACGGAGAGGAAAGACTGACAGCGTAAACAGATGGATTAGCTGTAAGAAAGAGGTCAAGTATGTTGGTACTCTCTCCAAAGCACGCAGGGATACGGATAGGGTACTTTACAAACTACTCTTGGTCATTATGGATAGAAAAGATGAAAGTTGTTCACCAGGTCGATCAGTGAAAGGGGAGGAAAGCCAAAGCTGGTGGTGAATATTGAAATCTAGAATGGAGATTTCAGAGACTGGAGAAATTGATAGGATGTGTTCCATCTTAGAAGTAAGATAGTCAAAGAATTTTTCAGTCAGCAGAAATAGGGGATAAGTAAGCAGCGCAGATATATTAAGTCAGGAAATGACAGGATAGCCGAAGCCAGAGAGCAGAGAATTCAGAAGACGCAAGTTCAGGAACATGAGAGCAAGATATGTTGTTGCATACATATACACAACAGCCTCCTTTGGCTTTAATATGAGTAAAGAGAAAGTAGGAAGATACAGAGACGGGTTTTCTATACGTCATCTCAGACAGTTGAGTCTCAGTTAGGAAGGGAGGGTGAGGTTCAGGAGGAGAGATGGTGCTGGGCAGAAAGTTAGAGGAAAGGCCGCTAACGTTGCAGAAATGATGGAGAAATGGGTCAGACAGTGGTTCCAGGCATCTCGCATGGTTGTCACCGGGAGAGGGGCGGGTGGTGGGGGCTTTGATGGTCCTTCCCCCCTCTCTCCGGAGACTCCAAGGCTTGTTGAATCAATGCCATTTTTATTAAAAGACTGAACAGGAAGTGTAATGTGTTATGTGCATGTAGTTTGGTGTTGAGAGTTAGAGGAATTTGTATTGGAGAACATGCTGGCCTTCTCTGTTACTGAAACCTGAAAAAGATCAGCAGAGAGGGATGGTCAGAAGCTCGTCTTGAGGGCTGATGAGACGGGAGCTCCAGCTCTCCGTCATCAGCTTTCCATCCGTTTTGGGAGTACCGCCCTGCTCGACTGGTGTTACAGTCTACTCCCTAGCAGTATGCTTAATTGTAACCGTATTCCTTTCAGATCTTAGGTGGAAGCACAGCTGCACATCTGGGAAGTTACATTTTTAAAGCTTATGTGGTTTTCTCTAAAACGTGACTTAAAGAAAAAACTGAGGAGATGAATTCGGTTCTATCCTCTGGGCCAAATGGCAAAAGATTAAGCCAGAATTATTCAGCAAACATTTTTATCATCAGATTTCCAACCGAATAGCTGTACCTCATGTAGTTTCTGAGATATTTCAGTTTCAAATATGCAAGCTTTAGAATAAAAATGAGTATATCACCTTCAAAAATAGGTCAAGGCCATTTATACATGACATGAGGACTTGCGTTTTACCCTAGGGTATTTTCATGTGTGATATAATCAAGTTCGAAGAAAAAGAAATATAAGAAAATATTACTGACGAAAAACAGTTAATCTTCGTCAATGATATGGTGATGCTTAACAATAATAATAATAATAATAATAATAATAAAATTAATAATAATAATCATCATCATCATCATCATCATCATCATCATAATCATCATCAACATCATCATCATAATCATAATAATAATATCAACAACAGGAACAGACAATAACAACATATAATAATAATCCTTTTCGAAGCAGAGCAGACGGGCATCCAAAACCGAGGCTAACACCCCGTGGCGAATGTACTGAAATGTGCTTTGTGTACTCTGCTGTGTGTACTAACTGTATTCACTGAGCTAAACTTGTGATTGGCTTAGGTGTGAGTCTGCTTAACTGTATAATGTTACTGAACCCTGCTCCAGTTTGAACCCCAGTCATATCTGACGGGATTGTGGGTGGATGGGGTAGTGAGAGAGAGATGATGTATAGGTACTCGTAGATAGATTTATTGAGAGAGAGAGAGAGAGAGAGAGAGAGAGAGAGAGACTGACAGACAGTTACATACATAGAGAAAATACGCGCGCGCGCGCGCGCGTGTGCCTACTTCACCAACTATTCGTCTGTGTTGCCATGTGTATAGTCGCCCTCAGTTTTAGGATCGTATTCTTAACAGGACAAGACCGTGGATTTCGTAAAACTTTTTCTTTAGTGACGTTTGCAACATATATTTTCACCTCAGTCTTTTCCTGTATGCTGCTGATTCATGGTAAGTCGATATTTAAGCAACGTGAATTACGCACTGAATATTTTTTTTATGTTGATTATACAGCAAAATTCGCTATGTTACAGGTGTTACGAAGCCTCCTGTACTGCTTTTAATGACTCTGCCGACAGTGCTCATTCTGAAATACATCGTACCCAGCCTTTAGAATATTCATTTATTTATTTATTTACTTCAATTTTTTTCATCTTGTCGACAGTACAGTCAGATACAAAATTCCGTTCGATTTTCCTGACTCTCTTTCACGGGTGGATCCTTAAATGCTTGAATGTGACGTAATTAGGTTCATTAACTTCATGGCATCATCCATCTGCAGTGAGCGTCGTTCAAACGTCTACGACTCCACCAATGAGACAGGCAGTAGAGGTGGACGGTATTTTGTATCCGGCTGTACTGGAACACAGAACAGAACCAAATGTTGAGCTGTTACATGAGTTAACACACTTGCAAACTGAATAACACTGGTTATCTTTGAGTGCCTGATATTTCGCTGGCGAAAAATAGTGTTCGCAAAACAATTCGGTCAATGTATAAAGAATTAACTGAGTAATGTATATGCAGGTGAGGAAATGAGGGACTAATATCAGGTATACGCAACTACACACCCATGGCCTTTGGTTCCTTGTTCCTTAGATTAAAAAAATAAAATAAACAAATGCTCCCTCCACACCAAAAAATACGGTGCCGCTGGGGTAGGGGGTTATGGAAAAGAACTAAGTTCTCAGACATAGGTGGATCTATTGCGGTGGTGCTTAAGACTATGTAACATCCATTGCTGTGTCGTTTTAAATAATGTTGAAGTAATAAAAAACACCAAAGTAACATTTGCCCTTTATAACACAGTAGCCTGTCTAACACAACGCTTCGACCGCGTTTGAAAATGTTTAGGTTAACGCTCATCGAATTTCACATAACCATACCCGAATATGTAATCTGCGGGAGTGGCCTAATTCCGTCATATGCAAACAAACCTGAACATTAGATGGTAGTTTATGCTTTTGTTACGACTTGCTTTTCACAAATGTTAGGAGCAAAGAGTAAACGGAAACAGTACCTAACAGTTGAATATCCCCTTCTCTACTCCCCCCCCCCCCCAAAAAAAAAAGAAAAAAAAAGAATCGCTGTTCTAGGGTTCGATGTAAATAAAAACCAGCCAATTCCTCCTAGAAAGTTGTGTCGCGCCCTCCCTTGATACAGAAATAATATTTATCTCGGGAATATTATCCTCCCGTATTTACTAACTTAGGTAGCGTGAATCATTCAGACACTGGCAATGCGCAACTTCGATCTTCACTATTTACATATACTCAGAACTGGGAACTGGAAGAAGTGAAAAAATGATATGGTTTTTCTAGGCTTTAATTATAAAAGAGTATTCACAAGATATGTACATACATCAAAAATCATGAGGTATTTTCCCACCTCATTTCACTTCATATAAAGTTCCGTGCTGGAAACCGCACTAAAACTTCTACACTCAGTTCACTTTATTACTAACACAATATTAATTAATTAAAGTTCTCATAAAAAGTTCTGTGCTTTAAAATCTATCTATCTATCTATTGCCAGACACCATAATCCCGTAAGGGGTGGCCATTTGACTTTGAGTTATTTTTTTTTTACGGGGAGGGGCACTAACCCTCCACCAACCCACTTGTTGACACGTAGGGAGCACGTATGGTTTGGTTATATGGTTACCACCCAGCGTTGTAAATGGTTTCTTGGCCTACAGGAAACCATTTGGCTTGTCACTCAATGTAATGCCACCTGTAAAGGAAAGAAAAACAGTAAGAAGTGACAGGAAATATAGGAGAAATAGGAAGAAAGGAGGGCAGGCACAGAAAAAGAATGATAAAGGCTAAGGAAGAAGTAGGCAGCACTACATCAAGTGAGTGGATGATGGTCGCCACCACCTACCACTAATACAGGTGTAGTAGAGTCCCAGGCCGCTCCACCTTACTTCACCTTGTCTCCTACCTCTCTTATATATTTAATCCTATAATAATTACTAGTGCTGTTACAAGTAAAGCACTCTCTTTATTCACTTATATATATTAAGTTACACTGTTACACTAGTACAAGATAAACACATTTAAACATTTGAAATCTCTTATGCCTTCTCCTTCCGTTTCTAACTAGGAGTCCTTTTTTACCAGTCCCAGACGACAGACAAATATAATAGCACTGTTCACAAGTTGTACCCGCGATTACATAAGCTTGTACTTTTAACTTACTGTCAACAGTAGTGCCCTCATGTCGCCCCTGGAACTCTACTTCCTTTCAGCTTCAGTTACGTCCCTCGTGACGTGTCCCGCTGCCCCTGGCTGCATCCTCCCGTCACGGCGTCGCCCAGAGCTCTGAGTTACGTCCTCGTGACGTGTCCCGCTGCCCCTGGCTGCGTCCTCTCGCCACGACGATTTCTCCAGCTCTGAGTAGCTCTAAACTGAGCTCTACCATTTATCCTGGCCTCAAGGGTTGCCGATGTTCACCAGCAGGTCACATGGTTGTGAGGTGGGTGATGTCGTCATCCACCATAGAGGCTCAAGCAAAGTGCCGCATCAACATGTGTTCTCTCGGCCGCAAACATTGGGAAAGCGTGAAACGCAAACACTGGGAAAGCTTTGATAAACACTGGTGGATGATGATTTTTGCACATTGCAACACTTACCACAGAAGAATACTTACAACAACGAAAGGTAAACACGCTACACGCAGAGATTAGCACATGTTCCCACCGTTTACACAACATCCAACCAACACCACCACTCCTCTGACTCTCTTTCTCTCTCCTCCTTTCAGCTTTTATTTTCTTTCTCAACCTTCCTTCCTTACTCCACCTCCCTATACCTATTGTCCGCAACTATACGTGGAGCTGACATCAAACTCCCTACTGTCTCTCTTCTGTCCGTGTTTCACCCTAAACCCACATCCAGCAGGTGTACTCGTCTCCACACCTGTTACAGCTGTGTGTCTGCTTACATCTGCCTGAGGAGAGGCTTGTCGGCTTCCCGACATTTCTCCCCCCAAAGATGAAATCACACGTCCTCGCCGTGAGTAGAGTATGGCGGGGTTCTGTGCACGTCGACGTCTGAGTATGGACTCAAGTCTGCAACATGTACACCCACAGCTATTAGTGTAACACTTGTAAAGGATATATGCAGACAGGAGAACCAGAAAGAGAGCTATTCCAGCATAGACATAGTACCAGAAGAAAGTGGAGGAACCGAAGGGTTTGAGAGGTTCAGTCAACTGCAACTGACTTTGATATTTAAGGAGATCATCCAGAAACAGAGGAGTAATGTTAAGGTTAGGTCCTAAAGTGGGTAAGTCCTTGATAGCTGTAAGTTCTGTATGTGTGAGTGAGGTACTGAGGTTTAGGAGATGGGGGTAAACAGTGAGCTTAGTTTCTACAGTGGGAGTTGCATAAGCAGGAAGGATCAAGGCTTCACTGTGAGCACTACAGCCATCTCCCAAGACCAATTTACCTACTTCCTTAACAATTTGCACTGTCTTCCTAATTGGATTCACAGCACACTTTAACGTGAAATACAAAGGTTGTCCTACAGAGCTGTGTAGCATTGTTTCTGTTGAGAAAAGAATCACTCTCACAAGATGAGGTCGTCACATGATAGACGGATCCCAAAGGTTCACAGATCACCAAGTCCTGGTGGTCCCTGCAACTGGTGAAATCTTGAAACAGCACATAATGGAGGCGGTCTTCCGTGAAAGCAAGGAAGTTAAACTGGTGAAGTACTCTCACGTAGACCTCCGTAGCAGGCACACTGTAAGGAAGTGAGGTGATCCTAAAGATGTCAAATACATCAGAAGGGTCACCCAACACCGGTATTAGTAAATAAAAGCACACAGCTGACATGTAACCTCGAGGTACAGCTTTGATGATGTCACAGTACAGTGCTAGATATTCTGGACTCGCTGGGAAAAGTAGACCCGGCTCCTTGAGTGAGATATTCCCCAATAATTCCATTAAGATTTCGTTAGGGACAATATCTAAACTCAGCCTAGCCTGAAGCATGTCTTGTATGCCCAACTTAATTCTAAAATGATCAGCTATGATTTCAGACAGGGTGAGTTGAAGGTTAAACAAAGCCTCACACATCTTTACTTCATTTTCCAACTCTAAGGTCTTCAGTGAATACAATCGTATGATACTGTAAGAAATGTTTGCAGCCTTCTGTATCTTCAACAGTGCTGCCTGCATGTGTGACACATTCCGTATTGTACTATTCAGTACCTTGGAATGAACATTTAGTACCGACCTCTCCTTCTCTGACATCGTCTCAAGGCTCCCTAATCTAGCATGAATGTCATCAACCTGTTGTTGAGTAGCTGTTCCAAACAAAACATTGGCAAACTGCCCCAATATGTCGATCGCACCCCTCCTGGAGCGGCGACTCCATGGATGATCTAACATGAGATAGTCTATGTAATTGCTCAAATCCTGACAGCGAGCATCAAATTCAATTTGAAATGCATGCACAGTGTTCTGTAATGAGGCAACTAGAGCGCTACCCTTATCCATGTGGCCTACATTCCACAGTATGGCATCACTCAAGTCGCGAGCAACAAGTAAAGGTTGGAACAACTCCTCCTTATTAAGTACAAATGGAACTACATAGTTATTTCCTGTGATCATCAAACGACCCACAGGTGAAAACACCAATCCCAAGTTGGCAGGTGTCTCCTCTCGTGGTCCTATCGATTCCAATTGGGATGGACTCACTCAAACCCAAGCAATCATCTGCAAGAGATTCGTAAAACTATAACCACAAGTTCACCTGACTATCATTTATTCATTTAGTAAAAACTACATGTTTCCTGTGTCATCCTCAGTTACTTCAGTCTGTGTTTCAGTCACACCAGGTGCCTCTGCTTGTGCAGTCTGATATTCAATAGGTCTATCCATACACAACGGGTAGTCTGGGACACTAGAATGTGACCGCAAACTGTATCTGCAATGTAGCGGAGTGTGAGGTGTGGTGTGGTGTGGAGGTGAGGGAAGCTGGCCTTGACACTCGGCGGTGGGTTGCCGCAAACCCACACTCGCCGAGTTGCCAGTTACACCATTACCTGTAGCCTGACTTACTTGTGGAGGAGGCAAACTAAAGTCAATTACAGGCCCTGGGATAAATTCTTCCTCATTTATTTCCTCACCTTCATTTTCCCCTTCATCCCTAGTCTCTCCACCTTCATGAATAGGATAAGCCATTCTTGCATTACGATTTTGCTTCCTCGTAATACACTCCTACTTGACCACTTTCACCCTGTCAGTGTGTAAAGTGGTTACCTTCCCCCCTTGTATAGGACGAACCATGATAACAACATCATTTACCCGATCAATTACACGATAGGGTCCTGAAAACAAAGGTTGCAATTTCCTTGCCACCCCCCTGGCAGGAACAGTCATCACATAAACACGGTCCCCTACCATAAGTGGTTTCATTATACATCGCTTCGCCCTTCTGTTCTCGTTCTCTGTGCTCGCACGATCGAGAAAGTCCTGGCATCTTTCGAAAACCTTTGTTGCCATGGCGGCAAATAAATTAGGTATATCCTCAAGGTTGTACTTCAAAGATGGGTCCTGCACTACATGATAAGGCATCTGTGGGTCCCTGAGAAACAGCAAGAAGTAAGGAGAATCACAGATAGTCCGATAATATCCAGAGTTATATGCCACCATAGCAACTGGTACCATTCTATGCCAGTGATTAGCGTTCTGGTCCACCATGGTTCGTATTATTTGAATGATGGTGCCATTTGCCCTCTCCACCAATCCATTAGAGGATGGGTGATAAGGAGTAATGTTCACATGTTTCATATGCAACAAACGTGCCAATTCCTGAAACACCTTGTTAACAAATTCAGTTCCCCGATCAGTGACTAATTGTTGTGGAGTTCCGTAAACACAAATGACTCGCTCCACAAACACCCTAGCCACTTCTTCGGCAGACTTAGACTTTAAGGGTTCCGCGATGAGAAATCGAGTCATCACATCAATGAAAGTTAAGACATAATAATGCCCTTCCTCTGATCTATTTAGTGGACCAATCAAATCCATGTGACACCTGACCCATGGGGCAGTGACATCGGGGAAATGGAGAAGCGGGCTTGGGGCGTCCCCCGAACGCTTCGAACGTATACACTGGGTACACTGTTTGCAAAATTCCACATCTCTCTCCATCTGAGGCCAGTATGCAAACCGTCTCGCGCGAGTTAAAGTAATCTTGATTCCACCATGACCAGATAACGGTAAGCAATGAGCTAGTCTAAGTGCAGAGTGAACGTTATCTTCTGGGACTACAATTTGGAATACTTGCCCTATGCCAAATGACCGACTCTCCTTCTTATAGAGCAAACCGTCTGGCAACAAACGAAAGCAGTCTAACTTTGCTGGCAATTTTGGTACCTCCGTTGTCTCATTCCGCAGATAACTCTTTAATCTACCCCAAACTGGGTGTGCATCTTGTTGTCGCCTTATCTCAGTGACATCCCAATCTATTGTGTCTATTTCCACAGCGCCTGAACTCACAAGTAGTGCAACTTCATCTTCATCACTAGACTGAGTCGTTCTCAACCGGGATAGAGCATCTGCTACGATATTCTGCTGCCCTGGTAAATATTCAACCTTGAT
>JAGKTI010035616.1:0-11223 GCA_018397915.1 Birgus latro | reverse complement strand
AGAATTTCAGCAACTTAACGGTATATGACGGTAAGCTGAACCATGACTACCTAGAACAGGTTGGGATGAGCCTGATCCAGAACCGCCCCATGTCTCTTTTGATGTCACGAGGGGTAAGCCAGAGGGAGCTAGAGTAACTTGGACCTTAAACTCATTTTTGAAGATAATGCCAATTGTTTCGGCGTTTTCAAGTTTCGAATGTACGAAAGTTAAAGAAATGACAATTACTCTGGATCATGCCAATAACTGATATGCAAAATTTGTTACAAAATGCCGAAGTTGGCTGACACCTGACAACCCTATGCGTGAAGGTGGCCCCGGCGGCAGGACACGCTCCAGATTTTTCCCCCCACATGATCTTAAAGAATGGACTTAGGAAATTTACACACAAAGGTTGAAAATGAAGCGTTTTTATTTGAGCCATCAATTAACATTTCACCAGCTGTTCATTTAACTATTCATTCCTAGATACAAAAGTAATTCAATCAGCTTATGAAAAGACTAATGCTGTTATACTCACCCTCAGTATTAAATCTGGTGATTAATGTACAACCAGTTGAACTCGAGAAGCAACACCAAGCCCAGACAGAGAAGGGAGTATGTAAAACACACAAAACAAGAAACAGCCTCACAGAGCGCGTACCTCTGCCAACGCCTGTACCAGACAACTCGAATCACCACAAGAATTTAATTAACTCTTCCTTAGTCCATGACCCATATGTTAAAAGAATTTTTACTGAAATTCAGCAATACCTTTTTGAGATATCTTTTAAGAGGCAAACAGAGGTGAATACATAACCCTCTCCAATTCTCATAGCTGAGATAACATTTGTTGTATTAGCGTTTTGATTTGAAATAATAACCCTGGCAGCTGTGTTAGTACCCGTACGGGTATTAAGGTTAGTATGAAATAGTGCATTAACATTGAAAATATACTCACTATTTTCACCAAACTTAGCCCAGAAATTCGTTCTTTTGCGGCTAATTTCAAGCAGTTCGTTAATAGAGCAAAACATTACTACAGCTCTGCATCGTTTCAGTTGCAGTTCGTCGTGATTAACACCAGATTCCGGTGTTGATCCCTTGTTACAATCGAATATTCAAGATGGCGAGATGTCAGTTTTAGGCCAAGTTAGTGTAAAAAAGGTATAGTATAGTATAGTGTTTTATACAAATAAGAATAATTCCTGGGCTTGACTGGGTTGCATGAGGATTTCTGTTCAGTTATTCTGATACGTTTTCTGTTCGTTTGTCCGCTTTGTGAAGCCGCTAGTTCCTCACCCATGTTTCTATTAGACCATGAGCTGTACCGTGGAAGCATGAGTTTATTAAGTTTACAGAAACAGAAACGTGGTATAAAACAAGCGTACCGTATTCGTCGACTGCGTACCCGCGTCGCACCAACATAGCCCTCAACTTGAATAACCTCCATCTGGGCAACTTGAATAACCTCCTTCTGGCCTAACCGTCAGAACAGCCGTCGGTAAGGCCCGAAGATTTCCCCACTCAACCCAGTAATGTCCGGCAAAGTCGTTTTCATTAATTCAGTCACATGCAACTCAGTTTAGGTGTGTTCATGATCATACAGAGCTAGTCAGATCGTCAGGTCTAATTAGGTCCATTCATATCTAGTTTGAGTCCTTAGAGTCACTGCTTCAAGCCATTTAGGATAGAGTGAGATGGACATAAACGAATGGATAGGAGGAACTGGGACGTTAGTAGATGGAGTAACAAAGAGGGGAAAATATGCCCGTGAATTTAGGTGTTACAGGTCGGCTGGTAGTCAAGCACTAATTTTTTATGATATTCACCACATCAGAGAAGAAATGGATAGAGTGTTTGATGTGCAGTGGGCTGGATGGTGTGGGATGGTGAGTGGTACGGCATGTGTTGAGAAGTATATGCTGTGATGGCTGTTGCACGTAGGCCAGGAAGGAGGAAACAGCAGGTAAAGAAGAAAGCAAAAATGAATGGGAAGGGCGGAAAAGAGTGGGCGGCGTGGGCTAGGATGATCATGGTTAGTGGGGGCAAGGAGGAACGAGTACAGCCACTGCAGATGGGTGTTCTGTGAGTTGGAACATTGACAATAAGAACAGGTGTTTCTAACAAGCTTAATGGTCGGCGGAGGTGTAAAGAAAAGGGGTTGGCTGATAGGTCGGCTGGGCACGGATGATGATGGATGATGGAGCGGGGTGAGCGTAAGACTCCCTGTAGGACTTGGTACAGGGCGGGTTTTGACCTGGCAATTTATACTTTTCTTCTTAAGATGTAGAAGGAAAAACGCAGTTAAGGATGACAAAAAGTTATGATTTGGGAAGATGTGATGTGCAAAGGTGGTGCTGCCTAGTGAAGGAGGATGTCATGAATACACAGAGTGAATATGGGCACTGTATGAGGCAAGGCATAAATGGTGGAAACAGATTTGTCTTAGAAGCTCAGTGGTGAAAAGAGAGAAACAAATACGAAAGAACATGACAGATGCAGGACCATGAGGATTATAACACAGGGCGTTGCTAATGGCAATGGAAGTGAAGTAACGTGTGTTCGAAAAACTTGAGGATGTAAATAACTCGTGGGCTACTTCAACAGTTGCCACAGCATATAAAAGGGGGAAGTGGGTGGAGAGGTTTAGGCAAGATGGATAGGGATGGTTATGGGCAGTGAGGCAGTGAGAGGGTAAGATGCCCTGTGAAAGAAGGCTCTGCCGGCTCTCAGGATGAGCGTGGCGATGGTTTATTTAAGATGAAGAAGGAAAAACCCAGAGAGAGACGAGGTAATATGGTGATGTATGATGGGGCAGGTGACAAAACAGCGAAGATGGACGTCAGTAAAGCAAGGTGTCGTTCGTAACAAGAAGATAGTCAGCTCGGGCACTTAGTGTATTTACAGTACCTGTCTTCCTATAACTCATTAAAATGTCTTCCTAGTGAAAGTGCTATTTCCTTCAGCTTACCACCTTCCCTATGAGGAGTCTCTCATCATCAGCTGAATATAAGTTTCAGTTGGTATGAAGGATAAAATACAAAGGTTTTTATCGTTCTGCATGAGATAATGGCTAGTGTTTCTGATGAAGACAGTATACAGAGGTCTTTATTAACATGCATGAATTAATGGGTAATGTTTCTAAGAAAAATTGTTTCCAACCACTTCACTACGAGGTGTCTCTCCCAGTATGAAAAGAATGGTCTGGCAGCAGCATGAATAAAATACAAGTAGGAATCGTATTGTGTAAGGGCTAGTGGACATAGTTTTTAACCACTACGAAGACTCAGTACCTAGTTTCTGTCCACTACGAAGACTCATTACCTAGTTTTTGTCCACTACGAAGACTCATTACCTAGTTTTTGTCCACTACGAAGACTCATTACCTAGTTTCTGTCCACTACGAAGACTCATTACCTAGTTTCTGTCCACTACAAAGACTCTTTACCTAGTTTCTGTCCACTACGAAGTCTCATTACCTAGTCTCTGTCCGCCACGATGGCACATTACCTACTTTCAAACTGTCTGGTGCTCGCAGTTATAGAATGTAGCATTCGTTATCATGCTAACGGAGCTGAATAAAAGATGAATATAATTGTCTTAGGAAAACATGAGTATGAAAAAAAATTTCATTAAACTGAGAAAAAATTCATGGACTCAAACCCTTTCATCACTGAGATGACTTCCTTGCTTCAGTCATACTATTTTCATCTTTTTATTTTTTAATTCACCACTGGGGAGAGTTTCCGAAATAACCATTTTTAAGATTTTTAAAATTTAGCCCTTCCCATACGCTGACTTATCTTAATACATTCTTGATTTCTACAGTCTGCCTTATTCAGTCTAGGTTACACGACTCAGTTCTATGTTTTAGTCCAGGTTAAAACTCATCTCTAGAGTTCAAACGGTGTCTCCTTAGTTTAGTTAAATTGTTTATTCGTAGCCAGTACATATCACAAAAGACGTCATTTTAGTGTACGGGTTAATTCCTGCTATTGCCAGACTTTACAAAATGGATGGGTTATATGGCTTTATCTAACCCCTTCCACACAGGGTTTTTCCTAAGATATAATTGCCTGGTGGTGCCAAGAATAACCCCAAAGTGTAAAAATCTTCCATACTGCTTAAGATATGGTGGGTCTATCATCGGGCTGTGCCCGAGTCGGCAGAGAGGTGCTCTGCTGTTCCAACGGACGTGGGTTCGAATCCCGGCAAGAGCAGGAAACAGTTTAGAGAATTTCATCACGATAAAACAGACTACTGTTCTATCCTTGCACATACCAGTACACCGATCCTGAATGAGGCAGCCCTAGCATGCATTCAATATGGTCGGTGAGTGTTAGCGCCGAAGTGGTGATGTGATGGTGTATGGTACGTAGGAGGACTGCTGGGCCTCATGGAACGGGATACTAAAGCCTTTGGCCAAAGTCGGGACCATAAAAAAATAAATGTGCCATTTCAGGCGCCTCACCCTTGGCCAGCACTCTTTTTACCTCGGCCAGCGGAAGCTGGAGGAGGTTATGTATTCACCCTCGTTTGTTTCTCCACAAGATGTCTCACAAAGTTATTGATGGATTTCAGTGAAATTTTATGGATATGTGGGTAATGGGCCAAGGAAGACCTTACAAACTTTGGTAATGCTCTGAGTTGTTTGGCATAGGCTTTGGCGGAGGTATACACTTTCTGACAGAGTCTTCTTGTTAATCCTTTCACTGCGAGGATGTACTGCACAATGTATCCTTGCTATATTCAGGCGATTATACTCATGACTGGAGAGACTACAAAACCTGGGGAAGTCAAATATACCTTTCATTAGCCTCTTTACTGCGAGGATGTATTGCAGTATTCCAGCTGCGTATTGCCACTCTTGGGTTCCAAGACAAAGGCGGGTATTCTCGTCAGCTAAGGCAACTCCCTAACACTTATTCCTTACAGATTTATTTTTGGGTATGGCTTGTTAATCTCGTTTTGTACGATATTTATTCATAGTATGGCGTTATTAAAATGTAGGGGACGGTAAGGTGTAATAAGCAAAATAAATCGCTTAAGAATCGGTGTTAAGGAGCTTCCTTAGCAGACGAGAATGCGTGCCAGTATTATGTATGGTCCTTGGCAAGTGCGGCAGATTGTTTGTCACTGGCTGATCTCAGGTCCCGCTGCCAGTCTGCTACGCATGTGATCCTTTCACCTGGTGGTACTAAGGTGCAAATTAATCCTTTAGCATAAAAAATAATAAAGGATTAACTTGCATTTCTTGTCACTTTTCCCCTACTCATTTGCTCCCCTACCAAGTTACCTTCTGTTTCAGAAGTTGGTCAAAGCAGCATGTCGTACAGCCCTTGATTTGGTAAGAGTTTTGACCTGGGAAGAAGTCCTTTTATTATTTCATAGTTCACCTAGAAACATAAAGTAACTAATTACAAAACAAGCATATAATTATAACTCACAGAGAAACTGTCACATAGTTCCCGTAGAGACATCAAATAACTCATGAGAGAATAAGCATTGCATTATATATCAAAGCAAAACAATGTCGCAGCCAAAGAATCAGTAATAACGTGTTTCACTGGAAAGACAAACGAACAGTGCTGGGTGAAGGAACAGATTCATTAAATAATATAATAAAACTGTGCTTGATAAACCAATGTAGTTTCTAAGAAAGCACGCTATCAGATGAAGGAAAGATATTCATGAAAGTACTTTCAAGAGGTGAGGGCAATTGTTTTCTTAGAGGCCTTTATTTTCTTAAAGGTCTTTAATTTTCAATGCTGCTTTCATTATTAAATTTGTCATGCACACTAGCCCTAATGTTGTCCATGATGGGCAGTAAAGGAAGAGTATATTCGCAGGCTCAAACGTACATAAATGACAATGACTAGGTGGATGTCCAGTGAGTTCCTATGTGTGAGGCCTGGGGGGGGGGGGCTAGGTTTACGATGGAAGAGTTGAGGGGATAAGATGGGACTGGAGTGCATTGGTGTTGTGATGAGGAGAGGTAGATGGAGATGGTCTGGGCATGTGGAGAGGATGGGGGATGATAACTGGGTGAAGAAAGTGAGAAGTGCTAATGTCGGGGGTAGGGTTGCGAGGGGTAGACCGAAAAAGCCACGGGACGAGGCCATTGACTGTGACCTCAGGGATAAGGGACTGAATAGGGAGGCTGCCAAAGATAAAGCAGCATGAAGGGACGCCATTAGGTGACCAAAGCCGAAGCATGCATGCATGTTGGAGCCTTCAAAAACGAAACGAAACGAATGACTGCTATGTTGTCTTCCATTAATGCAGGGTAAATTGATGAGTAATGCAGATAGTACCCGTAAGTCATGATCGTAAATGCTCAGTATAGCAATTACTGTGAGTATTAACATATATTGCATAATTCCCTATACCTTATATAAATAACAAAGCCAAAGCACCCCTTCTTCCAAAAATCGCAATAAACCAAATAAAATAGTGAGCTTATACTGGAACACTCAAAATACGCTCACGGGCTGGGGTTTAGTTGATGCCTTAACTAAATTCTATTCTTCAACTGGCAAAATCATCAGTAAGCGATGTACAAACCCAAATCATGTTGAGCTCTGTACTCGTATGTGGTACCTCAGAGTTTTGTACTGTAAGGCATCCCTGACTTTACCATGGTGAACTGGCTCTAGTCTTCACTGCTTGTGCCATCTTCCAACTTCCCTTAAAAGCATTACTGTCCTGAACTGAGACAGCGCCACTTGGTTGCATATTTTTACGTTCAAAATGCCACCTCAATCGAACAGTCAGCGTGGGAAAATAGTACATGCCATCTCGTCCAGAATGGCGATTCAACTCTTTCAGTCATCTCTGCTATCTTTCTGCGATATGTGTATTTCTGCAACCCATTTGAGACTTTATTTGTTGTCCTGCCAAGTATGAAGTCTTTGAGGCACAAACATCCTTACAAGTCAGGGTCAGACCCAGGTTTGATGCCAATAGGTCTTTCATCCAAGCAGTTATTTGTCTCAAGCAGAAATGTCTGTAGCTTCCCACAGGACGGCATACTACCACTGACTGACATCACCATTGCTCTCTTCACTAACATAAGAGATTCACAACAACCATTCTTCCAAGTAGCATCAGCTGACTCATTAAATGATTATAGCTAATAGCGTCATTTGTATCAAATGTTAAAAATTTTGACACATCCCACTTTCCAACCTTTTTGCTCTCAGTTCTTGAGTGGCTACCACAAACCGAGTACCTCGATCTGATTGCATAATGCTGGGAACACCAAAACCTCTAAGTGATGTGACCCTCCCAAGTGTCACATGGAAAATATCAGAATCACAGTCCCCCACGAGATCTAAGTAAACTGCTCCGCCAACAAAGCAGATAAAGATTACTCCACATACTTTCATTTTTGCCCAACAATTAACTATTAGAAATGGTCCAAGCAAGTTTATTCCAGTTTTGCAAATGGGTCTGTAGGTTGCAACGTTTCATTTGGCATTTGATCCATTATTTGTCCTGCACATCTCTCTCCAAATTTCTACAAGTCACACATTTTTCCTTCACTGACGATTATTATCCAAGCACTTAGCATTCAAGACTTGGACCGCAGTATTCCAAATGCAACTTCTAGGCCTGCATGAAAATCTTGTGAATGATTGGACAGTAAAAGAACAAAAGCAGAAATATATTATGGGCTCTACTATATGCCCTACTATGGGCTCTACTATGCCGTACTATAAACGATTAGCCTAGAGTAAGACATGACAAACTTACAGCATAACAGTACCTAAAAGTGGTGATAATTCCCTATCCTACTATATCAATAACATGGCACAAACTCTTGTGAATTTAAATCACTTTTGTGACTGAAACGACTGGAAATAAGGTTACTTTCTTTGGCTAACAGGACCGTGTATTACAGATAAAGACACCAGGGAATATCATGATTGATAAACGGTGTGAAAACTCAGGTATCATCGTCAGGATGATGACGTCATAAACACGGAAATTTGTGGTTGAGTGGGATCATCAGTGCTGAATATAAAATCTGCCTGTCTCTGTTTCCGATATCTGTTATACTCCTGTGTTTCACATGCTCCTTTTTACTTTCCCGCATTGGCTCATCATGTGTGATTATACTCGCCTATTATTATTATTATTAATTACAGCTACAGAGCAAAAAGATGAAATGGAATCTCGACATTCTATTTATTACCCGAGTTCTCCTCAGAATAACAGCCAATCAGCTGCAAGAGTGGAAATTCAGGTAGGCTTCAGTTGCTAGGTTCAGATGAATTCACTATACTAACAGGCATCGCTCTTCCAGGCTATCACAAATAATTAAGTAAAGTATTAAGCAGATACTGAAATATTCCTAATACGCCTTCCTATCTCCCGTACATCATTACCTCCCTTCCTCCCTACCTAGAGTACCTACCGTCGTACTTTCCTGCCTTCAAAGGAGTACAAAGGAAAGCAAACAGCAACAGACCTTATGATCCTTTCGAAGCTGTTTGTTACAGAGTAGACTATGACTACGAGATCTAACTCTACATGCTGAAGGATAGGGATAGTAAAGCAAGAAGGTCTCCCCGCCTCCAAACCCTCCAGTTAAAACTGGCAGGAAAAAGTAAGAAAAACCACCATGCAGCATGGAAAACATTTCTTGGAAATTTCATAGGAAAGACTGAAAAGGAAAAGCTACATTCTTTAATACATTCTCTATAAGCTACTAGTATGAATAACCTGAAAGAGAAAGTAGTAAATTAAAATGAATAATAGAATTAATAAATAACTAATGCATGACATTATGTACGGGTACGCTGAGTTAACGGGACGTCTGCGGACATAGCGTGGAAATTGCACAGTGCACAGTGTGGATGTTCAAGGGTGGTGCGGCAGCCTTGCCTGGCGCTTTTAAAGCAGGCAGCAGTCAATCAGGCCCCAGCTCCGTTCATTTCACTGAGACAAGGAACTTTCCCATGCGGGACAAGCACACAAGTCACCTCCTGAAGCAGTGACCCCTGGTACATTAAAACAATCCCGATGGTGGTCACTTAACTAACAGGGACCCTCAGTGATCCACAGCCCTACCTCCTTGCGTACTTTCCTGTCTGCCTACCTACCTCCCTGCTCACTCCCCTGTCTTTCTTCCTGCCTCTCTGCCTACTCTCTTGTCTGCCTACCTACCTTCCTGTATACTTCCCTGCTTTCCTACCTACCGTCCTGTGTACTTTCGTGTCTGCATCCATGCCTACCTACCTCCCTGCCTTCCTGCCTACCTCCCAGTCTACTTCCCTGCCTTCCTACCTACCTACCTGCCGACCATACCTCTCTACCCACCTCACTATTTACGTACCCTCTTTCCCTACCTACGACCTATCCACAATCCTCTCACCTCCTTCCCTGCCTCCACCACCTAATGAGGTGATGACAAAGGCACGCAGCAAAAGTTTTTTTTTTTTTTTGCTAGTTTCGAGTGGTTTGTATAGAAATCTGATAAGGCAGAAAGTACTGCATTTTGTACGTCCTTTCTTATCAGACCAATGATAAGTTTATATTCCTGTAAACAGATTTATGTCCTGTGGCCTTGACCTTTTATTTTTACCCACGGCCGCAAAGCGAAAACAGAGTTGTTTTGATAGGCGCGCGCGCGCGCGCGCGCGCGCGTGTGTGTGTGTGTGTGTGTGTGTGTGTGTGTGTATGTGTGTGTGTGTGTGTGTGTGTTTGTGTGTATGTGTGTGTGTGTGTGTTGTATACGAGCTTATAGTCACAGGGAAAGCCAACTAAGTTTTGATTTTAGAACCAAACTTGGCGAAAGGGTTAAGAATCAGGCATGAACGAAGGGATTCAAATTTGCGAAGAATCAGGCAATGATCAGGCCACAGAGCAAGGTGTAAGTTCGAACCGTGTGTGTGTGTGTGAACGAAAGAATTGAAACTGTTTTGGGTAAAACTTGGCAAATAAATCAGCCAAGAGGCTGTTATTTTTCTTGAGAACAGTAAGTCATACTCGTAGTTCAATGTCCAATGGCAAAGTTGGGTTACAGAATTTTAATCCGATGTAGACCAAACCCTACAAGATGATTTGGGTTACAAGGAAAATACAAGGAAAAAGAGATTCAACTTATACAGAAATCAGTCAAAGGTCAGTATCACAAGAAAACACTAGGGTCGCTTGGCAAATTCACCACAAGCAGCTTTGATCTGAATTGAGCCAAAGTTGGCGAAAGAGTTATGGGTTAGGCAAGAAAAAAATAAGTCGTGTTTGAAAGTAATCTGGACTGTTAGATAAAGTCCACTGGGTAACTAAAGTCAAATATTGGCCCTTCGACTAGTTTGTGGGCGCGGGTGTTGCACTGTCCGAGTGCAGCTACATTTTTTAGTCTTAGTGACCTAGGGGTTGCTCTATATATATGCATGTCGATCATTCCGATGAGGGCACACCCGAATCGTCAAAATGGTATATTTCGGCTTCTACAGCGTGCACGAACAGACGATGGAACGAACGAGCGGACGGAAAACCAATCCCAGCTCAAATTTGCAAGACCCTTAACCTAATCTACGAAAATATCACATATTGTTTCTTGTCATTTCCTGATGATTGATTTTTTTTTTTTTCACGTTTATAGATAACATATAAATTGGATCAGATACGGTTCTTCATGAAGTCCTTCACTACTGAGTGAAGGAAGTGGTGATTCTTAGCCCAAATAGAACAATCTGGGAACAGCACGAATACTTAAAGGGATATTGGTCATCCAAGATAAAAAAAAAAAAAAAAAAGCTCCCAAGATGTCCTGCATAAAGCATAATTACCCAGCCTCTCCATTAGCTGCAACATCCCATACAATATCCAATGCAGCTTCACCTCTCCACTCGTATTCCTTTAATCTAACTACGAGGACATCTACAAAATTTTTGCTATCTCCACACGATAATTTTCGTGGCTGCAAATATTGGAGGAGTTGTCTGTATGTAGTCTGTGTAACGATGGAGAAGATAACTTTGAGCCTTGAGTTCTAGGTTTTATTCAGACAGAGACAATAAGTAGGTGTGAATGCAGTGGATAAGTGGAGCAAACTAACAAGGTAATAACCCCAGACCCACACAACAGATTCGAAACATGACTTCGAGCAGCTCAGGTGATTCACATGCGTTAATCATGAATTAATGAACAAATCCCATATACAAGACAATAATCTTATTATCCTCTCCCACAAAATTTTTATTTATTTTTTTCTTCGCACAATCACCAGCC
>JAGKTI010035615.1:0-11223 GCA_018397915.1 Birgus latro | reverse complement strand
TGTGTGTGTGTGTGTGTGTGTGTGTGTATGATGAAAACACTGCAGAAATCTGAAATACACTGATGGGGAAGTTAGTTGTAAAGCACCGCAACTAAGAATTCATCTCCCGTGATACAGTTGTTATGGTGTTGTGCATGAACACTAACCCAACTCTTTGATACGTCTCCTTGAACACCATCGGAATGAACAAAAGGAATTCATGACAGGTCCAAAGTGATACTGCATGAAAATATGGCCCCGACACGTTTGTTTGTTTGTTAGGGAATCTAAATGCAGAAGAGAACGCACTTTTGTTTCCCCTTGTTTGTGATCCAGCTTAATAAACTCAGAGCATAGTGCACTACTGGGCTGACCTTTTGACTAAAATGTGGGCTTTCAATAATTTTTCTTGCTACCACCATTGTCTGGAGTCTAATCGAGACCACATCTAATTTTATAACAACCCCAGTTATTTAGTTAGCTAAAGAAATCGTCAGACGTGTAACAAAAATGAAATTATTTTGATGGGTTAAGGAACGGCGGGAAGTGGGCTACCATAACGTCATTTAATTCCATGGGTAGTGTGCTGTGGAAAACGATGAGATCCAGCGAGAAGTACAACTCGCTTATTCGGATAAGTCTACATACGGAATAAAGATCCACCTCTTCCCGTGTTTTTGTCGAGAGGGGCACAACGCGGAAGCCAGGGATGAGTCTCACGCCCACATTAGCTTCGGTTAACCCTGTTCGAGGTAGTGTTTTTCATCGTCATCTAACAAACATCATATTATTTTATTCAGTTTATGATACTCATTTCCCGTAGAGAAAATGGAGATGAATTCTTAGAAAGCTACATCTAACCTCTCTTCAGGTGAAGAAAATCGTCTGACGTTGGCCTGAATAAAGATACAAACTACGTCTTTGGGTAGAAGGGATATTTGCTTAACCTAACCTCTTCACCTGATACAGCCTCTCCTCATCTGATCATAATTGGCATTAACCAGAAGGCAAAATGCGTCCTCCAGGTTAGATGGTTAAAAATTTGTGAATCTGGGTGCGGCAATTTGTCACCCAGCAACCGTGAGACACCTAAGCGGCGGCAATTGGACCCCATATAGAGCAGCATCCGCAAGGTAGTGATTAGCGCACGTATGAGGCGAGAGGCTGGGACACGCTGGGGGAAGATGCAGCCTTGACTTGTTTGTGGATACTGCCCAGGCTTGATTACAGGGTGAAATTATGGTGAGGATGATGATGATGATGGGTGACAATTATAGCTTGGTTACAGGGCCAGAGATGATGGTGGTGATGGTAATGATGAAGGCAGTGGTGATGATGATGGTGGGTGATGGTGATAGCTTGGATACAGGGCGAAGATGATTGTAGTGATGGTGATGTGATGGAAGTGATGATGATGATGATGGTGGTGGATGATAGTAACAGCTTGGTTACAAGGCGAAAATGATGGTGATAGTAGTGAGTGATGGTAATAGCTTGGCTGAAGGAAGAATAGTGTGGTGATGGTTATGGTGGGTGATAATGATCGCTTAATTAAAGAGGGAAAATAATGGTGTTGATGGCGGTGGTGGGTGACGGGTAAAAGCTTGTTTACAGGGAGAAAACGATGTGGTGGTGATGGTGGTGTTGTAATGACTGCTTCATTACAGGGTGAAAATGATGATGGTGAAGGTGACGGTGATGGTAACTGATAGTGACACCTTGGTAACAGGGCAAAAATGATGGTGGCGAAAGGGATGGTGAAGGTGAGGAATAGTGACAACCTGATTACAAGCCGAATACGATGTCGGGGATTGATGATAATTGACAGTGTAGTTGATACTGATGGTGGTTGTGATGATGATGATGATAATGATGGTAATGATGACAGCAATGTTAATGAATATCGTAATGGGCAGTAGCTTGAATACGGGTGAAGGTGACTGAGGATAATTGTGATAATAATGATGTGTAAAAATATCAATAGTGACGATGATGTGATCAGGGTGATGATGGTAATTATGTTACTCGTATTACTAATAGTAATGGATGATAAGATAATGATGATCATAAAGATAATGGTAATGTTGCTGATAATGGTGGATGATGCGATTGTATTCTTAATGCTGCTTCTGCTGCTGATGATGACCATGATCATGATCATGATAATAATGATGCTGCAGAAGATGATGGCATACTGATGGTGATGATACATTGCTTCCTGGGACGGTGAGCACTTAAAATGGCCCTTTCATTATCCTGGATGAGCATAAAAACGCATGTATCTGCTGACCCTAGTACAATACATCATTATCCTCTAAAGGAGGGCTGGAACACTTTATTTCACTTTGACTGCCAGCAAAGGATTTTTATTTTGCCCGGGGAAGGATTAACTTATAGCTACATAAAGGTACAGACATGGAAAGATGCATCGTGAGAAGTAAGGAGGGAGCTTCGATTATATTTGCCCTGATCGAAGTGTCTCCATGTTTCGGTACGTCTGGCAGTCCTGGGCAATGGAAAATTTAGAATAATGCCATAAGACTATTAATTAAAAGGGTGAATTTATTGAAGGAGTGCATGAAGAACAGAGTCTCAGTAGTTCTTATCCTGCGTTTCAGAATATTAAGCAGAACAGAGGAACAAAGAGAAAGAGTAACTATACTTTCGATTCTGATACTGACCTGTAAGTGTCTACGGTTACAGTTAGCCAAGAGTGAATCAGGACTTCCATAGTTTCTTGCATTTTGACAGGACGAAGAGCTTCTAATGATGACCTTTGCTACCAATATTAATCACCTTATATTCTGTTTTCTTATGCCACATGTCAAAAAATACCGTTTATTCTATTCTATTTTATGAAGCTAATGAAAGAAAAAGAAAAAAATTGGGCATCAGTCTGTTGTGCTAGTTACTTACAGTTAACAAACACATACAAAAATGTGCGCAATTACATCGTTCACACTCATTTATGTAAAATAATTAGGCTTCAGCCTGTTTCCTTAGCTACTAAAAAATACCACATACCATTGCATGCTTAATACATACTACTCATACTAATTAATTTGTAGATTTGGTATCAGACTAGACACACTAAAACATCTAAGAGAATATTGTTCACACTCATCTAAGAAAAATAAGCTGATGTCAGTTTGTACTTTTAATCACTGCTGCCACGAAACAAGAAAAATGCTGTTCATATTTTAATTACAGTAGAATATCGGGCATTAGCCTTCAACTGTATTCTAAAATACAGCTAATGGATCCGGTGCAGTTTCACAGTTCCCAAGGGTCTCGATACTAAAGCTGACTCAGCAGGTGCGTGTAGTATTCCTGTTACACGTCTGGGGCTCTAAAATAATAAAACTGGATTCTAACCCGTGCATCAGGCTTGAATATTACTTATTAGTGTTGGAAAAGCTCACTGGATTCTGACAGTGTCGAGGCAGTGTAATCGAACCATTGACCGCATATACAGTATACTGATGTATACAGGAACAGTCAGGGGCAGGAGATCACCGAATATTTGGCCTCTTCTTCTTCTTACTTCTCTTGGTACAATTCACAACTTGCACATGGTTATTTCTGATATGATACACCAGGTAGGATTGTGACAGGCCTGCCCTAAATGTGAAAGTATACACTGTGAGTGGATTAGTTGACGAACTTTTGTCCCTGAGCGCACAGTTCGTTGGAGCACTTAACGACAGCCTATTCCTGCACAATATAGGAAGTTCATTAATAAACAGACTTACAATGAACTCATGGTTCTAAAATTCTGTTTTAAAGGAAGAATACAGAAAAGTTAGTGCAGAACATTCTTATGCCCTTTTTCCCGTTATAACAAATACTTGTACCTTAAAATATTTGGTGAACCTCATCCCAGGCCCCTGAAGTAATAGCTTCCTCGGATTTATTCACTTGTCTCTTCTTCCAGCAATAACGAGTCTTAATTACGAGAGTTTGTTGCAAGATATTTTGTATACTCCAACCCATCGTTAATGGCTTCCACAGATTTCTTCCCACTTTTTTTTCCTACGATATTAGTTAAGAAGGGAAAGCTATTGTAAGTTATTCTGTGAAGCTTGGTCCAGAGGTAAAGGTTTCTTCGGAATACAAGTAAAGAGGATGCATTATCACTTAGGTGACTCCTTACCTCTGGAAGGACACGAGCTATAGCCACGAATAGTGAACAAAAGCTGAAACGCTGCATATTGTTTTCCACTAACTCCTCGTGTGTGTGTGTGTGCCCACTGCTGTTATTAATAGGCTACAGCATAGACCTATCTCTGTATAACACTAATGCTTGTTCACAAAAATTTGTGGGACTAACTAATAGCCTTTCCATGACAAAAGTTTTGTATATATCATTATCTTAGTTTCCATACGGTTACAGAGCCCATAAAGACGAATTCTGACCAAAAGTCGAAAAAATGATTTTTGCATAGTTTCGCGTGTCCCGACTTTCGACAATTTCGCTCCGTCGCGTCTCGCGCTATCGCCATTGTTTTTCTGACACTTCCTGGACTCTTCCCGACCTAATGGAAGAAAAACTGGGTCGATATCTATTACCATCCTCGTGACAGAAACTAACAAATCCATAGATAGACACACACTCAATGATTAACTATTATTTAGATACGAAAGATACTGCAAATTTCGATGTATTTGTCCTACAAATATAACACTCCCCCCCCCACACACACACAGTAACAGCGTTCACTGTGAAAGCCATCAAGCAGGGGTCAAGGAAGAAAAAAATACCCCTAAACGAAGGCTGTTGTTTCAGTGAGCATTATATGAACCTGTTACTATTCTTTTTTATTTTACTTCATTTATCTCTTTCTTCCCTCTATGTTTCGTGCATTAAATGGTTTGCTATAATTGCAAGTAGCCTGTGCGCGTTCACCACAAGGTCATTAGGTCACAGTACCTGAGGTGTCACGTACCCTGCCATGGGGCTCCATTCTGGCTGATTGCGTCGGCTCTTTTACCAGTTATGTTTCCGGTATTTAGCTGCATAGTTGCGCGTAAGACCGCATACATGGTTTTCTCGCGAACCTGAAACATAGTTGCAGTTTGTATTATATTTATAAACCTCATCATTATCATCAACATCATCAGTAGTAGCAGAAAGGTAGTAGTGTACTGATTATCAATTTTGACTCCAATATAATGAACACTTTCTAAATATTAATGTACGGAAACATCCTGCCATCGGACTTTACCTCGGCCAGGTGGATCACAAACCATATTATTAACTGTGTATAATTATAAACCATGCAGGATTTGTAAACTTCACGCAGTTAAAAAGGGAATAAGCTCACAGGTGGAATACCAGTATACACGCTGCACCTACACTCCCAAAATACATTTACCGGTATCGAATTTTTCTTTGAACTGTTATAATGGCTTTTCTGCAGCCATCATATGCATCTTGCGAGGATGTTTAGCCAGCTAGTGCCCAAACGATGCAAAAGACTTCACTGATATACAACCACATAAACTAGCGAGCACAAGCAAGTGAATCACTGCTAATCATCCCGCTTACAAATAAAACAAACAGCAAGAGGTCAATATTTATTTAAGAGGAGAGTGTTAAGATATTTCCTCGGGTGTGATTATGGATAATTGGAGAGTCAAGGCAGAACTGTTCAACCTAGAGGCTTATTAACATTACTGCTTGGCATGATAGGTTCCATATATTCCCATCATGCTTTAAATGAAAATAAAAGCTTTGGTGCATCACAGCAGGATCGATGGTCACTATTCAAGTAACCAGCGAATATCTGACGACCATCCTCATGTCCCTGCTGGTGTCTGTAGAGGAACTAACTTTCTGCATTCATCTGACTGAGAAGATTAAATGACACCACAGAGACACAAAAACTGAAATGCTCTGCAGTTTGTATATCATGCCAAGATTATAGAATATGTCATACAGTTATGACCATTATTATCAGTAAGTTAATAAACAGTAAATAAAAATATGAAAATATGCATATATACTGTATGTGTATATCTATGATAGGATGGTTGGCAGAAATAAACACCATCCACCCACTCTATGTAGTGCAATCTTCAAATAACTTAGCACTGAGTGAAAGGCCAGATGCTTTCCTGTGATGCAGGAAACCATTGAATAAGTTCTGTGGTAACTATATAACCAAACAGACGCCTGGTGGTCTAGTGGGTTAAGGAGCTACAAACGGATGGAACGTCAAACTGTTTCCATCCAAGAAGTGGTTGGAGATTAATGTTCACATAATGCCACTTAGAACGAGCGGTTTATTTCCTTATGCAAAGAAAAAAACGAAGAGAAGTCCAAAAAACTGTTCTCTACAAGAAAAGACTTAACCAAAGAGAGTCAGATTTAGAGATGTGTGGACACACTGCGTTCATGGCTGAGGATCATAGGCAGAAGAACTAACAGGTTAAAAAAGAAAGGCAGAAGAACTAACAGGTTAAAAAAG
This sequence comes from Birgus latro, assembly GCA_018397915.1. Lineage (NCBI taxonomy): Eukaryota > Metazoa > Arthropoda > Malacostraca > Decapoda > Coenobitidae > Birgus > Birgus latro. Next base: position 4,774 of record JAGKTI010035615.1, on the reverse strand, counting down.
AAGTACCAGAGTTGATTTGTTGTATAAATGAAGGACCAAGAGTATCGGTTAACTCTTGCATCAAGAAGGTGGACGGGAAAGGGGTCTGAATGCCCTGCTAGGCGGGTGCTACGAACCCGCCTAAAATGTCAGATCGTAGCAGACATCAAACCTTGGGCTCCTACGCTCCAGATTAAAAAAAAAAAAAGTCGATGATAGAAAAACAAAAAGATAAAAGGACAGACAGATAAACAGATACAAAGATAAGATTGCGTCCGAAATGCTCATATTCTAAAAGAAAAAAAGTAATAAAAACGTTATTGTTGTTGGGTGTGTTCTTGTTGTTGCTGCTCTGGGTTCAAGGGAAGGAAGAACGTTTTCTTAAAAATAAAAAAAAAATGGAGTCACTTAAACTGTGTCACTAACATATGTAATTATGTTTTTTATATACGTGTAATTTAGTTAGATAGGACACATAATATAGAAGAAATACTAGGCAATATATTTATATGCCTATTTTTTGCGCACAGGTCAGTTCTAGTTTAGCGGGTTCGTGCCTTGGTCGATTACCCACGCTCAGCCTAGACCAGAATTACCCCTTCACCTGCACACAAAAGCCTCCGTCTCTTAAATAACCCGCGCCTTAAGTTATGCTTCCATCAATAACCTTATTACCGGCAATTAATCCGAGTAAATCTCCGGCCGAGCTAATTAAGGGACAAGGCGCCGGGAGAATGTAGAAAAATTCGTAATCGTCAATGTGCGGTGGGGCAATTTACGTGCTAATGGCCAGCTAATTGTATATATATTTAAAAGGAAAAAGCGTGTCAAGGGGCAGTAATTAAGATTTTCACCCTCATCGGGGAGAATTATAAAAGTCTGTGTCGAGTCAGAAATATGTCGAATCAAGAAAGGAAAGAAGTCACACCATTTTTGTCTCACCTAAGACTGGAAGTTGCGTTTTTTTTTTTTTTGATGCCGAAATGGTTGGGAAAGAAGAATGGTGAATCATTTTAAGGCTTGCGTTCACGACTATGGTCAAGGTGGGGTCATCCGTGAAGTAAGGTGAGTGTAAGTAATCGGCAAAAGGAACCCCATTTGTGAGATGATGGGAAAATAAGATGTAAAGACCATCATATGTGAGATGGTTGGAGAGTAAGATGATAGGAAGACTACATGTTTAAGAGAGGATAGTGATATGAGATGAAGTAGCAGCCAAAATTAAGAACTTCAGTGCTACGGCTAGGTAGAACAAGGCTACGAGAACCCCAGATCAGAGTGAAGATGAAGGGTAAAGTGGTAGGACAGAATGAAATACGAGGAAAGAATGGAAGACCACGCAATAATGTTGCAGGACATGGTGAATTAGGAGGAAACAGAGGTTGGTCAAGGCGTCTGAGGTGTGGCGGCTTTGTAGAATGAGGTGTAAGAAAGCTGAGATCATGAGGAAGATGAAGTGTAAAGCGACAGACAGAGTGAGTTAGAAGGTAGTAAAGATAAAGATGAATGGATAATGAAGTGAAGTAGTTGCTATTTAGAGGTGAGAGGATTTTAAGATGAAGAGGAAGACAAAGTATACAGTGGTGGAATGAGTGAGTAAGGAGGTAGTACAGATAACGATAAATGGATGATTAAGTGAAGTGAGGTGGCTGGGTTAAATGAGGCAAGAAGAGTAAGGGATAAAGAGGCAGTGACGTTAAGGGAAGTAAATGGTAATGGAGACGATGAAGTTATGTGAGATTACTCGGTAGAATGAAGGAAGAAAAAAATACAGAAAAAGAAAGCAAGACAGAATGTGAAATAACAGAAGGTGTGAAGCACTTAGGTGAAAGATATGGGAGTCTCTCGAGTGAGGAGAGGCAGCTCCATAGTGAGGGAAAAAGAAAAGACAAATGAGCAAGGCAAAAGTGAAAAGCAGTTGACAAGTGAAGTAAAAAGCAACTGAGACATCAAAAGAAGCATTAATGTGGGTGACTGAGTACAACGAGTGAGTGAAAACAGATGAAGAGGAAGAAAAACTACAGTGGAAGGCAGACTGTAGGAAAAGTAAATAATAATAAAAAAAGAAATACCATGTAAAGAAGTGTGGCTAGACCTAATGAGGGTAGTTAACAGACGGGAAAACAGGAGAGACAGTGACAGGATGCTGTAAATGGAAGCAAAAATGAAAAGATAATCAAAGAAGGTGACTGAGTTCAATGAGTGAAGCGACATGTATAAAGGAAGGAACTGTATAAGTAGTAAGGGTAAAAGGTAAGGAGGAAAAACAAGTGAAGTACGAAAAGAGAGATAAGCAAGGAGACAGAACGAAATGAGAAGGCAAAAAAGTGCGATGAAGAAAGGAGCAGAGTGTAAAGCTACAGAGTGAAATATGAGGACGTAAAAATAAACAGTATGATGAAGTGAGTATGAAGAATGGAGAGAGGAAAAAAAAAAGACATTGTAACGTGATAAGAGTGAAGCAAGAGGAAGCAAAGGTAACTAAAATGATCAACTGAGGTGAGGTAACTACGTAGAATGAAGGAAGAAAGTAAAGACAATGACAGAGTAAGAATTGTCAGAAGGAGTGAATTAGGAAGAATAAGAGGAATAAGATCGGGTGAACTGAGGACGCTCTGTAAATAGCAGACATACTAACGCAAGAGGAAGTAACGATGTCGAGAAGAAAAAAAAAGTGGAGTTGGTGGGTGACTAAGATGAGAAAGTGAGGAGAGGGAGGAAGAGGGTGGAGAAAAAGAATGAGTGTGAGGTGAGTGTGTGTGTATAGGTGAGGCAACACTGAACTCGAGGTGAGGGAGGGAGAGTGAGGTGGGTGATGAGAGTGAAGGTTCTGATTACCAAAGGTGTACGAAGAATGTGTGATAAAAAGTCAGACAGGAAATTCAGGCTCAAAAATCAATAAATAAGAACGAAGTTAATAAGGCACATTGACCAGGCTAACATCGAAGCAAAAAGGTAAACATGTTGATAAGTAACAAGAAATTAGCAAATTAAGTACAAATATAGAGGAAGACATAAAATTATAAAATAAGAACATTCACACCAGGTGTCTGGTGTGCTTCACACACACACACACACACACACACACATACATACACACACACACACACACACACACACACACACACACACACCATTATGCAAATATAAGACATGGATAATGAGTAAGCGGCGTCTATAAAGACAGTATAGGGTAAAACTGAAGGCCAAATACATAGAGAATAATCAAGACTTATTGCAAGGACATACTGAAAATGTACATGAGGGAGGATAGGTGAGACTGGTAGGAGAGAGTGGACACCAGTAAAGACAAAGGACCTTAAAAACGTTTTGGTCGCAGCCACACTGGGTGAATTTATCTATCTTCAAAAAACAAAATAGAGATAAATTAAGACATAATCAAATAGATATAATCCTTAAATATATACATACAAATGACACTGATTAATCAATCATCCAATCCCATGTCGCCTGAGGAGCGTAGGAGCCCGGGGCTAGGCAAGACTATTGATATTCATTTGAAAGCAAAGAAAAAGTACCTTAAAGCACACGACGCATTTGACATCATATTAATGCAACAAAATCACCTATTCGTGTAAAGATAATACTGTCGTAAAATTCATATGCCACTCAGTATTTGTCAACTTTAATGCTACATATCATACCGAGAAAATAATGCTTTATTGTTTTAGTACCTCCATCGGACGACCTTATAATGAGGGTCCTGAGGGGTATCATTAAAGTTTAAGTGGAACCCCTCTAATTTCCTACCAAGCTGAGGAATATCGTCTGTTAGCAACAAGAACAAGTACACCACAGAAAATGCCACATCGTAAAAAAGCGCTGAGAAAGGTCGGTAATACATCTTGGCTTATGCTTAACTGGTGAACTGTTATCTAGGTCGATTATAGACTGATTGGTAAAACGCACTGGTTAATCAGTCGTTAAGAAAACAAAACTGAAATGGTTAATAAAATGTCCCGTTGAAGAGTACTTAATATCTTGGTTGACGAGTTTCTAGTAAAATATCTTGGTTAAATCTGGTTAATAAACCGTCTCGGTTAATAAATAGTAAAACATCTTATCAAAAAGGTTAACAAAGTATCTTGATTTATTAAAATGATTAATAAGATATCTTAATTAATAACTCTTCCGTAAAATATTCTTGATAATTAAAATGAATAATAAAATGTCATTGATAATAAGTGATTAATAAAATTTCTTCATTATTTCAATTTGGTTAATAAAAATGCCTTGATTGTGGACTGGTTAGCCAGACTTCTGTTAATGAATGGTTAGTAAAATATCTTGGCTAACTAAAATGTCAATAAAATTCCTTGATTGGACAATACTTAATAAAATGTCCTGGTTAATGAAGGGTTAGTAAAATGTCTTGGTTAATTAAAATGCCAACAACCTGACACCAAACACAACCATAAGCTCCTTACCTAGACCAGTTTGGTAGCCACATATGTATAAGTTTGCTCCTTCTCTGATATCATTCAAGTGGTATTCAAATCTGTGAGGGAAAAAAAATAATATATAAAATTCTAATATGGATAAATACACTTGCGACAGTGAGGGAGCTAAAAACGCAAAAATATGACATTCATATCAATAAATATAATGAAACAGCTATTTTTAACAGCTTTGCTTCATATTAAAAGTAATGGGGACAGTGCAATTGATATTGATGACAGTCTCTTTCAAAACAACGCACGATGTAGATGTGAAAGCAGTTTTACTAACCACATTCTTCAGGCTTTATTTAAACTTTAATGTACACCTTCTTACC
>JAGKTI010035614.1:0-11223 GCA_018397915.1 Birgus latro | reverse complement strand
GTGTAGCGTGTATGTAGTTTGGTGTTGACAGTTAGAGAAACTTGTATTGGAGAGCATGCTGGTCTACTTTCTGTGTAACTGAGACACTGAAAAAGTTCAGCAAAGGAGGATGGTCAGGAACAAGTCCTGAGGGCTGATGAAACGGGAGCTCCAGCTCTCCCTGTCATCAGCTTTCCATCCTCCTTGGGAGTACTGCCCTGCTCGACTGGTGCTACAGTCTCCTCACCTGAATTCATCTTTGTCTGTTTGTTTGTTCACATGATATCTCCAAAAGCTCTCAGTGAACTTCAGTTAAATTAGTTGGAAGGGTGGACCATTGTACCATTCCTCTTATATGTATGTATTATGCCATTATGTATTTTTTTTTTATGTGTCCGACTCTGGGCATAGGCTTTACAGCCTGCTATCAAGGCCCAGCCGTCCTCCTACATACCATACACCTCTACATGTCACCACTTCGGCGCTAACACCCACCGTCCATATTGAATACATGCTAGGGCTGTCTCATACAGGACTGGTGTACTGGTATTAGCGAGGTTATTTTTACGACATGTCGGCGGGTCTTCTGGTAGATCAGTAAAGCCTGATTTAATGAAATTCAAATCCTTAAACTGCTCCCTGCCCCAGCGAGGATTCGAACCTGGGTCCCACGGGTATGTATATATGCCCCCCTCCACTGTATCCTAGGACTGCAGACGTAAGCAGCATTCCCGGGCTTGCCAGCCAACCAATGCCATATGTCCCAGGCAATCGAGGGCTAATATTCTGAGGGGTTATTTCTGTGCTCCACAATTAAAGGCCGTAAATAGCTCCTCCAGGACTTTCCTTCAACCATTAAGAGAGGGGTGTTACATTTTGGTAGCAGCGGTGTTCGGACCATTGTTTCTGACCGCCTCCTACAGAGTTTTAGTGCTCCGCCTCTCACAGCCTCGCCCACACTCTCGTGGCGTAATACCGGCTCTGCATCTACAGGTGTCCAATTCCCCTCACCAGTGCCGTTCTCTACATCGACCACAACCCCACCCAGGCCGCGACTATCGACGCCGCCGCCCTCAGCACCTGTCTTCCCTGTTCTGACACCTGTTCAGACACCTGTTCATCTCCCGGTGGCCCTCTTCAGCATCTGCCGTTCCCCATCTGCCACAGCTGCCACCCACCAGCTTTGCATCTGCTTGTGGTGACATTTATCCACCCCTCAGTGCCTTCTATCTAGTTTGGATTAACCAACTGCTGCACCACTCAACCCTCCTATTCACGTATCGACTCAAGCCCAGCGGGAAACTCCACCTCTTCCAAGACTCATCCTACATACCTACTACAAGACGTATTCACAACCAGTCTCATCCACCGAGCCCGCCTGCCTCTGACGTCGCCACCACGTGACCTCCCAGTTCTCCCACCAGCTGATCAACACCCTCACCTCACCTCTCCACTTCATTTACAACTCAGCTGTGTAACTATACTAGTGTACCTTCATCCACCCGTTATTGACTTTCTATAGAGATTATCCTCCGATTTTCTCAACAGATTGTGTGTTGTTGTCATAATTCATCTCCACCCCTCACTCCATACTCACCTTCACCGCCAGTCTTTATTACTCATCTCCCATCTCATCTACTATTTATTGCAACTCGCATTCCGTCATCTCCATACATTTCCATTTCCATTCTCATGGTACATTTTCTCACCTTCATACTGTAAATGTATATATCACTCCTCATCTCTCATCTTATATTACGTCACCAGACTACATGTCATACTTTGCATATATGGAACTTACTCCAACCCCTCTCAGCCAAGAAACAACGAATGATCACACCCCACCAACCGAGGACGATTCACTGATTCATCTCCGTAGCGGACGCACGTACCCACGACCTGCCTTCCCACCCACCACTTCATTACTCGCCTCCCAACACACTTCTCATCCAGATACTGTCCATCCAGATACCATATCCTCTACCCCTTTTACTACACAGTCTGCTTCTCTCCTTCCTCCTGCCACTCTCGTTAACTCTCCTGCCCCACTTCATCTCTCGTCATCCTTACACTTAACTACCACTACCTTCTCTCTCTCTCTCATACTCCTTTCACTTCCACGCTTCCAACCATGAACCAAACAATCCCCACTCCCCAGTCTATCTATCTCGACGATGCCAATCGTCCCAAATTTACCGGCGAGGACTCCACTTGGTCTGTTTATGATTTTCTCAGAGAGGTCGAAACCAACGTCCACAATCGGCGATTTACAGATGAAAACCTCAAAGTCTCTTATCTCATGGGTCGCTTACACCAAGGCAAATTGGATATCGGATCCGCGATCCATGCTGGACATTTTGACGGCATAACAACCTTTGATGATTTCCGTAAGGAACTCATAACACTTTGTTGCCAACATTCCAATGCCGCATCTCTCATTGGGTTCACTAATCTCCTCACCCAGATGGATGAGGATTTGCAAGTCCCCCCCCATCATGCCAAACTATGCTAAGCAGCCGCTGCCATGAAAGCCACTAGTAGCGAGATCCGCCAATTACTTATAGGCACGAAATGGGTACAGAACGTAGATGAAGCTCCTATGGTTTCACTCAACAATCTTGCAGATTTATTTAGTTATCTGAGATTCCTCCATTGGCTTATTCCTAAACAGAGAGAAATAGCCCTGGCGATCGGTTTCAATCCAGGAGATAAAATTGTACAGATCATTAAAACCATCCATGAAAGAACAGGTTCAAACCACACGCGTCAGGCCACAGACCGACCCTTGGACTCTCACGTCTGTCACACTACCACTCCCCCAGACCAATACTGTTCCCATTCAACCACACGAGGCAGACCTGCCACACATCGTTCTCCAACCGCCGGTCGTGATGAATCGAGCGTCCAACAGAACAGACAGTCCTCGATCCTCTGCTGGCACTGTCGTAAACCTGGACATTTAGAAAACAGTTGCGACCGTAAACACACAGGGCCTTACTCCCAAACTAGATGACGTACGCCTTCCCATTCGCGTTGCCCTACATGCAGATATCGCAAGACTAGTACAACACACACTACAGACGAGTGTCGTTACCTAAATCGCCACCAGTCAGGGGAAGTGCCGTGCCCCTATCGGACCAATATGATGTAGCAACAGAACACCAACTCCCCATCCGCCATGTAGGACCTATCACTTCCTCAGGTCTAGTCATTCTAGGACGGAGTAATGACGTACCAACGTCGTTCTTCATGGACACCGGATCTATAGTTAACTTGATTTCTGATACCTCTTTAGACATCATTCAACGCCACCGCAACCACGTCAATTTCCTTGAACCGCCTGACATTCGCCTATGCGGTGTAGAAGGCTCAGAGTTTAAGGTCAAGGGAAGAGTCACTTTAGAAGTACAACTAGACAGTGCCTTGCTCCCTTTCCCAGTAGAATTTCATATAACTAACGACCTGAAATATCCAGCAGATGCCCTTATTGGCTTACCCACGATGGCACAACACTCCATTGCATTATTGCCTGCCTGTAGTAGTATAGACATTTCTGGGTTCCCAGTCTACAGTATGGAATGTCCCCATCCTGTACTGCCAGTAACTTCAGTCATTCAGTCCCCCCTGACTCTCGCACTCCCTAAGAGTCCAGAACAAGCCAAGCCGTCATCATCATCATCATCCGAGAATACAGAGATCATTCCCTCGCTGACTGAGAGCAAGGAAACACCTGATGATACAGTCTCTCAGCATTCAGAAAAAGCTCTTTCAGTCTTCTCTAACAACAGGACTACAGCCGACTCAGACATGTCTCAGTTACCTACCTCACATAGCCTGAATGATGTTCTCCAGCACGCAGAGACGAGGCGTGTAGTAACGAATACCTGAACAATTTTGTTACCGCATGAGTTCACCAAAGTCTCTGTTCATGTTGTAGTTGCGAAAGAAGGAGTGGATGTACTAACACTACCTGAGACATATTGTGTGAATGGGTTAACTTATGAGTCAGCCTGGTGCATGATATTAGAGGGCAGCCTATGTTATCTATATTTGCTCAATGTCACGAATGCTCCACTAAAACTTAAAAGTGGTGTAAAGATCGGAGATTTCCTGGTATACTCAGCGGCCGTAATGGTGTGCCAGGAATCCTCTATCCCTACTGATGATATTGATGATGATAGTCAACCAACAGGTATATGTGCCATTAACTCTACGGGATCTGCTCCGACTCGTTCACCTGACCTGCTTTCAAATCTAACTTGCAAAGATTTTCCACAGCATAAATCTCAACTGTTCGACCTTTTGCACGCTTACAGAAATGTGGTAGCCTTACCCAGAGAACAAATGGGCAAGACAGACTTAGTCAAACATCACGTAGACCTAGTGCCAGAAACTCAGCCAATTTACATACCAGCATATCGGTTACCTCACAACCTGAGAAAGCAGACAGATTAGATGGTACAGAAAATGTTAGTTCAGGACATTATCGAACCCTCCTTCAGTCCATGGAATAGCCCTCGTTTCTTAGTCCCAAAGAAGGACGGCAACTTTAGACCAGTAGTGGACTACCATAAAGTAAACTCCGTAACTGTTCCAGACCGTTTCCTGTTACCCATCCTCACAGATTTGCTAGAATCACTAGGTGAAAATAACGTAGTTCTTTCATCCCTAGACCTCCTCAGTGGTTACTGGCAAGTCGAAATGGAAATTCGTCTTGACCAATTACAGCCTTCAGCACCGCTTCCGGACATTTTCACTCTAAGAGACTTCCTTTTGGTTTGAGAAATGCTCCTTCAGTATTCATGTGACTTATCCATTCGGTCTTTAGTGGCATGATGGGATACTCTCTTTTTGCTTACCTAGATGACATCATTGTTGTAAGTATATCAGTCCCTGACCATTTTGCCAAACTACAACAAGTATTGGAACGCCTACAGCTAGCAGGCCTGAAAATCAACCTCAGTAAATGTGACTTCCTGAGAAAGAAAATCAACTTTCTAGGACATGTCGTCGACACACAAGGCATTCATACTAATGACGACAAACCTAAGACGGTCATCGATTTCCCAGAAGCTACCACTACCGATGCTGTCAGAAGTTTCCTAAGCCTAAGTGGTTACTATCACAGATTCATTAACCCGTCACGTCCCGACCGATTTCCCAACCTACGATACCCCAAAATCCCGAGCATTTTTGAAAGGAATTTTTATTGGCTCAAACCTTCGCTTTTGGTGAGAAACATCGAAAAGTCATTGAGAAATCGCGATCCTGTGCTTAAAACTGTTGAGTGTCATGCAACCTTACATTTTCCTTCTTTTTCAGGGTACCTGGCTAAAGAAAACGAACTATGGAAGGGTTAATTAATTCAAGCCACTTTCAATTACGTATTTATTTATATATTGGGTACGAATTTATGTGTAGTAACAGACTATAATGGTTTTAACACATTTATATAGGCAATAGAAGCTTTGTTCAGTCACCAAACACATCCACATATGGCACCTTCATGACATTACCACCTCATCACTTCTGTTTGTTTCTTGCTCTAGCTTCTTTATTTCTTTGTCCTCCACCTCAGGAATCACTTTCACCGTGAATTTCGTCATTAGAGAGACCGTGGGGCAACATACCTTTACTGTCCAGCTTACTGCTAACAGGTGAATTGCCCAGTGTTGGGGGAAGGGGGGAAGGGGGGGTTAGGTAAGGCCAGGCAGTATTTCTGCTTGACAGAAGGTAGAGGAAGGTCTCCCATATATGCCTACCAAAAAACACCCATGAAACTTGAAAATTGTACAAATTATGACCCTTGCAATTGCGCAACGTACCCATACGTCGATGGGTGTAGCTGTGACAAAACATCGCGACGTACCCATACGTTGATGGGACTCGGCGGGTTAAAGACTATGCAAAGATTGCCGCTCCTCTAACCCACTTACTAAGGAAGAATGTATCCTTTGTGTGGACTAACGATCAGTCCCAGGCTTTTCAAGCGCTAAAGACAGCTCTTGTCAATGCCCCANAACCCTTTCTTCTATGCACAGACGCCTCAGGTGCAGGACTTGGTGCTGATTTAATGCAACTAGATCAAACATCCATGAAGCATGTAATAGCGTATGCTAGTCGCACACTTACCACTGCTGAACGTAATTAGTGTCACCGATTTAGAAGCTTTGCAGTAGTCTGGTCCTTGAAACATTTCAGAGACATAGTATATGGTTATCCAGTGCATATCCAGACAGACCACCTTCCTCTATGTGATTTGTTTAAGGGACGCAACCTCACTGGTAGGTTGGCTAGATGGTCCATCACCATCCAGGATTTCAGTCCCACTTTTCAGTATGTCCCAGGAAAATCGAACGTAGTCGCGGATGCCCTCTCACGTCATGTAGCCGCACCTGTCACGTCCCTGCAGCCCAAGGTCACTGACAGCACAACCTTAATATCAGAGGATGTTCAAAACTCTCAGCACAAAGATCCCATGTGGTCCCAAGTAGTTTATTTCCTTGAATCAGGAGATGCCTCGACCTTACCTACTCTACCAATACCACTAGATGAGTTCATACTAAAAGATGGTCTCTTGTACAGAAAAACATTCCTTACAGGGAAGGATTTGCCCAGCAGAGAAGTACACCAACTCGTTTTCCCTACTGACTTGATATCTGCGGTCCTTCACATCGTTCATGATACACCTCACGCATCCCATCCAGGTAAAGACCGATGCTTGCGCCAAGCACGTCTCGAGTACTATTGGCCAATCATGCGTATCAATGCGCACTGTGACTCTTGCATCTCGTGTCACCGCCACAAAGGTTCCACCGGCTTACCTGCACTGCTCTTACAATACCCAATTCCGTCACGCCCATGGGAAACAGTGTCCATCGATCTTCTAAAACTCCCTCTTACAGAATCAGGCGCAGAGTATTTGTTTGTAGCAGTCGACCACTTCTCACGCTACTGTGTCCTCGTACCCCTCTCAGATAAAACCGCGAAGAGTGTTGCACGTGCCTTCGAAGATCACGTAATTTTCCCATTCAGTACACCACATACCATCTTCATTGACAACGGTACTGAGTTCAACAATAGCCTCCTGGAGGAGATCTGTCGCCGCTTTGAAATTAATAAATGCAATGTCATACCTAACCATCCAGCTTCCAATGGCCTTGTAGAGCACCACAATAGAAAAATCTTAGAGTGCCTCAGACATCTAGGCTCCCATAGTTCGTTATGGGATGACTGGATTCCCCAAGTGGCATCCTCAATCAATAGCTCCATCAACGCTTCCATTGGCGAATCACCCTCTTTGTACTCTTTGATTTTGACAAACACCTACCATACACCCTGTTATCCTTAAAGCCAGACCCCATCTATAACATGGATGATAATGTCAAAGTAAAATTGGCCATCTTCCAAACAATCCATCAGTATGTAACATCCAATCTCACTTTATCTAAGGAGGACATGACACAATGCCAACATAAATCTGCCTCTCCTATCACTATCAACGTCGGTGATCTAGTCTTTGCTCATTCTCATACGCGCACCTCTAAATTGGATGACAAATTTACCGGCCTCCATCATGCGTACTGAATAAACAAGCCAACAAGATCCACATCCAAGACCCCTCCACTACAGACACTAAGTGGGTCCATGCTGACGATTTAAAACGTGCTCCACGGGGCCTAGTGTTGGAAGAATCACTTGCACAACATACTGCTCTCCCTCCTATTCCACAAATCCCTCAATCTACCCCATCTCCACCTATCCATCAGTCTCCTTCATCTCCGCCCCACCTACACCTACTCATTCATCAACAAATCAGTATCGATCCAAACTGCGTTCCGCCCATCAACCTCTCCAGGAACTCTTCCATTAATTCTCACCCAGTCTTCTAGGTATGATGTTAGCGGTCTACCTGCTGGCAGTGCTGACTCTCCTAGGGTCCGGGTCGGGTGAGAACGATGGTGGAGTACATCCCGGGGCCTTGGTCGGCTCGGGAGGCGAGGTAATGCTGATTGAAGATGTAGTCTCCCTGCGCTACAATCTTGCGCCCCTGGCCAACGTAGCCATCGCCCTGCCTGCCTACGCACACCAGCTCCACAAAATCAAGACCCACCTCACAGCCCTCATGGGGAAACACAACCCAAATCAGTATTTATATCATCTTTTCCTCCCACTCTCCTGGCAGTTGCAATGCATCTCTGGTAAATTCACTGAGCTCAATGACACTTTCTCCATTCAGCCACCCGTAGGTCGTTCTCGTGTGAAAAGAGGTCTCTTTGACCTCGGAGGTAAGATTCTAAGCGGCTTGTTTGGCGTTGCTACAGCCCGTGACCTATCCGGCTTTAAATCTGACCTTGCTCATTTAGCTTCAGCCCTAGAATCTCAGCTCATAGTAATCAAAGTCCAAAACACTATGTTACAGAAGATTACAACCTACCTAAATGAAGTAACTTACACTCTGAACAACTTCACCGACATCTTAAAACAACACCTCTCCAATCTCAACGTTATATCTCAGTTCTTTTATCTCAGACTCAACATGGATAATCTCCAACTAGCCATTGACTCTCTATTCTCTCAGGTCACTACCTTGGTTCGTATCCTAGTCGATGCTATTAATGGACGTGTCTCTGTAGACTTAGTACCTATCTCAGCTCTCCGCTCTGTATTAGAATGGGCTTACTCTACTTTCAGTTTATCCCCAGTACTCCCCTACTCCTCTCTCGAATATTACTATCCAGTTCTCGAGGCCACTCTTCTCACCAAATACGTCGTCGTCCATATCCCTCTACGTTCTGACATCACCTTCAACCTATTCCACATCATTCCCTTCCCCTTCCGATACAACAGCTCCTTATTGCATGTCTCTGTTCCTTCAGAATATTTCCTCCTCTCACATGACCATCTTTCAGTTGCCTTCCTTTCTACCACCGACCTCCAGCAGTGTTCCTCCCTCACCCCTACCTCTCGTCTCTGTGCTGCCCACCTTTTCGCTATCTTCCCTAGCAGCGCTACACCCTGTGAGTCTGCTTTATTTCGTAACCATTCCACATACTCGGCCTGTTCCTTTGTTCCAGTTCCTGTACTCCCAGTCCACCATGCTGACCTCAACCACGTCCAGTACTTCTTCTTTACTGTTCCCATCTCTGTCACCATCATGTGTCCTGGTACTTCGGTCCACTCCGTACCTGTTAGTGGTCTCTACAAAGCCCCGGACTATTGTACCATCAAATCAGAGTCAGTCATCACTTACGCCACTCGCTATCACCAATCAGTCCGTAAACACTCCTATGACAACTTCCAACCTATTGACATGCCTTCCAACCTGCCATCTACTAACATTACCGTTATCTCCCCCAACATGCGTATGCTAACATTCCTCAAAGACAGTGACTTCATTATGGATCAATTTTCTCTGGCCTTCAGCCGTTCATGGAACCGTTGTGTCTCCCCCTGTGGTCATCTCTTTCATAGGTTTTCTCCTCGTCCTCTGTGCAGTGCACTGTTGTGTCCGGAAAATGGAACACAGACTACAGGAAATCAGAATCGCTACTTGCATAGTATGCCCTACCGAAGATTAAGTGCCCACACATTCAGTGACTACCAATGCCACATGATAAGTTGCATAAAATGTGGACAGAAAAAGTACAACCAGCAAATGTTGGCATATCTCTGATACAGTAATATGTGATATATAGAAGCTAACATAGAAAAAAAAATGGAAAGACATGTGTACCCTATTTCACAAGAGTGATCTACAGTACTTATATAGATCTAACAACATGCGTGCACGCATACTCTATTTACTCCTTGTATCATATATCAACATGACTCTCTGTGTATCTTATATCAACATACCTCCCCTTGTAACAATGTATATCCCTAGTTTACATCTCCTTGACATGGCCATGTCCTCCCTCCATCCCCTGTATCATACTACCTCCCTACCGTCCCCTGTATCATAATCCCTCCCTCCTTCCCCTGTATCATACTCCCTACTTGTACAAATCTCCCGCCTCCCTTAGTCATATGAACCACCCCATATACCTCCTCTCTAGTGTCAGGAGACCATCTCTACCACCCGGGGGAGTATTGTACCATTCCCCTTATATGTATGTATATATGTATATGTATTTATATATATGTATATGTATATATCCCCCCCCCCCCACTGTATCCTAGAACTGCAGACGTAAGCAGCGTTCCCAGGCTTGCCAGCCAACCAATGCCATATGTCCCGGGCAGTCGAGGGCTAACATCCTGAGGGGTAATACCTTATTTCTGTGCTCCACAATTAAAGGCCGTAAATAGCTACTCCAGGACTTTCCATCAACCATCAAGAGAGGGGTGTTACACCATGGGCCAATAAGGAATTGATTAAATTTTTCGGGGGATCCGGATCCGGATCCGTATCCGGAGTATTCTGCACAATATCTCCAAAAATTGTTAATGAATTTCGAAGAAATTTTTTGGAACAGTGGGTTATTGGTCATGGAACACTTGATTAAATTTGGGGACGGATCCGGATCCTATGTATTCTATACAATATGTCCACGAATCCGGATTCTTTTTAATGGCAAAGGCACACACACCCACACACACACACACACACACCCACACACACACACACACACACACGCACACACACACACACACGCACACACACACACACACTTACATACACACACACACACACACAAACATAATAACAATAATATCAAGAATTGTTATTATGTCAAGCTCTCACATAGAGCGCACACGTTCACCAACGCCTATGCCAGGTAACTCATATCACCAACAAAATTTAATCAATTCCTCCTTGCTCCATAACCGACATAGCCACAAAATATTACTGGATTCCATCAGTAACATTTTGAGATAGCTGGCGAATGAAAAAAAAAAATAAATAAAAATAAAAAAAAGTCCTGAGCCAGGACTTGATCTCAGATCACAATAAAAAAAACTGTCAACTCAGTTTTGGCCCTTGACCCACATATCCAAAAAACTTCATTGAAATCTATCAATACTTGCATGGGTATCTTGCGGACAAACAAACTCCACTGGCGATCTTCTCACCTGCCTTTCAGACTCCTGATCATCCTCCTTTCGAGACTTTGGCGAAAGCTTTTCCATTTGCCCATGACATCTGAAAGGCTTTCGATCGAGTCTGGCATATATCTTTAATTTCTCAGCTGCCCTCTTACGGTTTCTATCCTTCTATTTGTGCCTTTATCTCTAGCTTTC
>JAGKTI010035613.1:0-11224 GCA_018397915.1 Birgus latro | reverse complement strand
TCTCTCTCTCTCTCTCTCTCTCTCTCTCTCTCTCTCTCTCTCTCTAAGATTTCTAAATTTGCCGATGACGTTAAATTAAGTAACAGAGCAGACACAGCACTGCGGATCAGGCGATTCAGAGAGATCTTGACCAACTGGTTCACTGGGCCCAAACATGGCAACTGGACTTTGATATTAATAAGGGTAAGATGCTAATACGTAAGATGCAAATATTAAAGAGCCAACTTGATAGTGTAGACCATGGAGAGACTTAGGAGTTATAATAACAAGTGATTCGAACCCAAACCACCTGTCTACAAATTTATTGGATTCATAGATAAATCATTCGAATATAAATCGGGAAATATCGTCCTCACCCAGTACAGCTCCTTAGTACGCCCACATTTACAACACTGCGTCCATTTCTAGTCATACTGTTATAAAAGGACATGGATAAACTTAAGGGTGACAAAAACAATGCTAAGACTGTGAAATGAACCACACGAGGAGCGATTAAAAGAGTTAAATCTGTTTACCCGATATAAGTGCAAACTACGAGGGGATTTAGTTTTAGTATACAAATTCTTCAAAAGACATGATTGTATGGCTGTCGAAAAGTAGTTCAGAGCAGATCGGTCGAATTATACTAGATGCAATGAACATAAAATCGTTGGTGTAACTTCTTCTGAGCTTATGCCATAAAAGTATGTTAAAAATGCAAGGGAGACAATATTCCTTCTTACTTCTGGGGGAGGTAGTTCATTTGTAATTGCAGGGTTATTAATAATTCTTACAGCTTTGTTCTGAATTTTCTCCAGTTGTTTTAGTGCAATCTCTCCACATCCACTCCACAAGGATGATCAATATTCCAGCTGAGAGCGAACATGACTCTTGTAAATTATGGCCAACTGCTCGTCAACGAAGAAGTTACGGATTCTGTACAATAATCCAAGTTTTTTTTTAAGTAGTTTTAGCAAATGATCAAACTTGTGAGACCCAACTGTGGGAATTATTAAGTGAAACACCGATAATTTCAATACTTTTAGAGTCAGGAATATTAGTAGCATTGAAGATAATACAGGAATCAGGCAATATCTATCTATCAGTAAGCTTTCCTAGTATTAAGTGAGACGATGTTATTCTGTCCCCATTCCGCGATCTTCGATAAGTCTTGATTTATGAAGACTGTTGTACTGAGTTGCGAGTTAGAGATATTAAACTTTGTGAATGGATGTTTAACTGTGAAGGAACTGTGAAGTATTGAGTCATCTGCATGTGAGTGAATAGGATTATGGGTGACAGATCATTAATATGAATCAGGAACAGGGTTGGACCAGAACTGATCCTTGTGACACGCAGGCGTTAATCAAGTGGAAACTGGAATATACGTCATTTAGTTTTACCTTTCTGTCGCTGAGACCTGAAGAAATCAGTGGAACAAAAGATGATGGGCCATACCGAAGAAGTTCTGATAGCAGGGAGCGGGAAAAAGCTTTAGAAATATCGAGGGTTATTGCATGGGCTTCTCCACGTTGGTCAACTGACTGATGGATCTGATAATTGATTACTACAAGAAAGAGCATGAACCGATATACCGGTACTAGTAGTCTCGGTATGACTATGAGTTTCTGAAATAACATAATATTCAAGTGGTAATTTAATTCTAAAATTACCTAGTATCGTCAGAAAACTAATATTACTTATATCCCCTCACATGTAAAAAAAAAAAATTTCTTGATGCCCACTGTCTCACCTCCTTCCTTCACTTAAGGGTTTTTTCATGCTGTGAAGTTGGCAGTGCAGAAGCAAAATTATTTACTTGGGCATTATAATAAGCTGTCAATAGTTTCTGCATAAAAGTGCTGGTTCTTTGTATTTAATATGAACGACTCTACTGAATCACTGTAAATAACATTTCTTCATACTCAAAGAATGGATGAAATTCCTTAATTCATTTACATGTATCAGGTGGTTTCTTTTTCACCAGTAAATATGAATATATGGAAACAGTGATGCTCATGCCTGCATCACAAAACTAACACTTCCCTTCTGCTAATATTAACAATGCAGTGATGCACTAAATGTTTTGGTTCTTTAGTAGAAGACTGTTGCAACGACAAATATCAGCTGTCACACTAACCTATACACAACCTATACACAATGAAGGAGTTTTTCCAAGTTTATTCTTAATATCACTAAACGATTTTATTTTGCTTAGAATTGCCAGGTAGTTCAATGAATGAGGGTGCAGTCATATCCCTCGAATTCCTGTCCCATAATTTAAATAAAATATCCTTCAGCCAGCAGAATAAATAATAAAAACATGTTATCACATCATGAGGTGTACATACTTGCAGATAGCAGATATTTTAGCTTTTACTGTACTACTTTAACAAACTAATTGGACAAAATAGTTTTATCAAATTAACTACATGCATGCGTACAGTATTTACCTAAAAACAGCTACCCCTTTATCCCAAGGACGTCACATCCGTTTTATTCTTGCTAGCTCCATGTTATTAACCTTTGGTGAGATTTTTTTGAACTGGAGGATTTAGATACAGCCCTATTTAACCCGTGCCCCACTAAAAATCATTCCAAATTTAATAATATCGTGTAGTGGTGGCCTGGTTGCAGTGAAATACGTTATTGTACCGATGCGGCTAAAGACGAACTAGGTCTCGGCATAATCGTGCTGTGACAGCAACTAAAACAGAAGAAACTGGCAGATCTGATAACTGTCAAGAAAGGCAGTCAAAATGCATGTACCGTGCTGACATTAGCTGAACACGTCAGCTGCACCAAGGAATACTGTGTACGTATTTTATTGACCTCACGTGATCTAACAAACTAGACAATCTGACACATTCTTTAACTGTCAGTCAGATAAAATATTGATCGTATTCTACCCAGACACATTTTAGGTAACATGAAAAACTGGGAGGTGAGAAAACACTCCCGGTTTTGCCAGTAAATTCACTGTCTGATTAATCTACTCGGCATACCAGAGGGTGAGCGTTAAAGAATGGCCGTATAACTGAGTCAGCTGTAAGCTCTTCATAAGACAAATATTAAGCATCATCATCATCATCATCTAATCCTGTGTTGCCCCATGAGAAGCGTAGGAGCCCGGGGCTGGGCAAGTTGGTCCTGATGTTTAAGATGAAAGTGACCAGCATCACTCATCCCTGAGTGGCATTACGTGAGCAATAAACCCCAACCACCCCTTGGATAGAAACCTGCACTGGCTCAGTCCGACAGGAGCGCCTTAATTGCCCTCTAAACCACCAGGCGCAAAATAATGGTTTCCTGGTGTACAGAAAACCATTTGGCTTTTCACTGAGTGAAGAGTCACCCACAGGAAGAACTGTTTGAATACCTTTCTCTTCATCGTAGAGTTATTTGCAACAGAATCCAGTACCCCATTTAATCATTAACCCCTTCAATCAGATAATGCATCTTTTATGTTATTCTTGCTATATCCAGATAACATTAGTTTATTCTGGAAGGTTCTCATGTAGTAAAAGAGTTGTGAAGGCTAAGATAACACCTCCAGTCTGAGAAGTCTCCCTTAAGCTGAATGCAGTCGTCTGGGGAAGGAGAATATAATATAAAGCAAGCATTTGGTTTTAATGGGTTAGTCGGTAATCAGATAAGTGTGTCTGATGCAGGACGAGAGTGACAACCCTGAGGAGTGCAAGGTGTGCATCAGCCACTACGACAAAGCAAAGCGACGGCCCCGAACCCTCCCCTGTGGCCACACCTTCTGCTCCTTCTGCATCTCCGGCATGATCAAGAAGGCCATGTTGGCGTGTCCCACCTGCCGCGTCCAGCACCAGGCCACGTCAGCTACACAGTTCCCCATCAGCTACGACATGGAGGCAATTATCAGGAAGCTCAAGATATTACAGATCACGTCAGTAGCAGCCGTTAAGCAGAGTGAGGGATCTACGCAGCTGCAGGAGCGCGAGCACAACGTGAAGCTGTTAACCAGCAGTCTACGGGAAACTATGTCACAGCTGGACCAGTACGAAGCGCAGTTAGAAAGCTGGAAAAGAGAGCACGAGGATATTATTGAGAGATTACAGGACTTAGAGAAGAGAAACAGGTCAGCACTGAAGCAGCTGGACGACGAAAGGAGCATCTTGTTATACCAGCGACAGCGTGGCGAGGACAGTCTGAAGCGCCTGGAGAAAATACAAGGGTGCTTCACCACAGCCGCCAGTCCTCTGGAAACAGTGTCAGCCCTTGACGAGAGCGAGACGGCCTGCAACGATGTAGAAGATTGGCTGCAGCACTGCCGGGCAATCTTCCCTGACCCAACCACCCTGCAAACCTCTCTCCAGGTCAGTTTTTACTGAAAATAAACTTCCTTCTTCCTCTTCCATCACACTTTGAATAAACATCTACAGCATACTGGTATGCCAATTGAATAATATTAATAATAAGATAATAATAATAATAAAAATAATAGTAATACAAAATAATAGACTGGCAATACCCATTACTTTCTGTCCCTGACATGTAGTTGCGCATACATAAAACTTACCTAATAATAAATATAACTTCCGTGTACGACAAGGTAAGAGATGCGACGCGGCGAGTACTTGACGGCGCTGTGGTGAGGGAGGAGGACACCAACCAGCAGGAGCCACCGGACCCATCCTCCACCATCATGGAGAAGGTGGACAGGATCGCACCAGTTCTCTCAGTAAGTTACGCTTTCGCTGTAGTCTTTAAGATTCGATGATAACATATTATTTGAACCTTTTCAGTGCTCCGGGTTCAGCTGTTCTTTTGGTTTGTCCAACGCCAGGCCCCTTTTTCAGATGAAGGAGTCTAAAACAATTCAACACAACGGATGACAATTAATGGTGCGAAGATGAAATGATGCATTGGCCGTACGCTCGTCAAAATTTACATACTACAGCACAATCAAGATCTTTGTACAACAGACCACTTCATCCACAATGTCAGATCACAATAAAATGAAAATAACAATTGGTCTAATGAGAGGATAAGATAAAAACAAATTATTATGCCCTGATACTAGCGTAAACTATTTTTAAAGTCCGTCTATCTGTCTATCTATGTATCTCCAGACGCTTTAATCCCGTAAGAGGTGGTCACAGGCAAATCGTCACCGTGTCATCTTGTTCTCTGCCATCTAACTTCCCTTTCTTTAACTCAAACATCCCTCTCTATATACCTCTCCACCACATCTCTCCATCTCATCCTCGGTCTCCCCGTCCTCTTCCCCCTCCCCCTCCCCCTCTCCACCTTCACTTCCCTAGTCAGTCTCTCTCTCCATCCTCTCCATATGGCCAAATCATCTCAAAGTATTTCTCCTAATGCTTTCTGGCACAGCCATATCAACACCATAACCCTCCTTCGCTTCCTCATTTGGCTGTCTGTCTCTCCACGTAACTCAACATGTTCCTCTCAGGTAACTCATTTCCATTGCCCTCACTCCTGACGTGTCATTCCAAAGTATAAGCTTCGCTTCAGTGCGTCAGAGTGGGGATCACAATACTGTCATGCAAAGACTTTATTTTACTTCGATGCTCACTTCCCAATTCTTTATCACTGCTTTCAGTGAACCAGTTACCTTTCTATCCTTTTATATCTTTTCATACACTTCATCCTCTAAACTTACATCTTTGCAAAATATATGAATAAAATCACGTTCTCCATTTCCTGACCATCCAACCTGACTATTCATTCCGTGACATCTCACCAAAACCATAACTTTTACTCCTCGCTTCATTCCATTTTAAATTTCCTTGCTTAAAACACATTTTCACACTCATTCACCAAGCCCTGCAGCTCACATTCATGTTTACTTAACAATAAAGTATCATCAGCAAACAACAGTACAGGCAGCTTCCAAACCCTACCGTCTTTCACTAAGGACACTTCAACATCTACTGCCCTGTCCTGTATCCTTTTTGTACAACTCCATCTGTATATACTTTACAACCATGGAAATTTGACACACCTCTGTTTCAGTCCAATATTCAACTCTAAGAACACAGTTTACTTTCCACACACACTGCTGCCCTTGTGCTCTCATACACACTCTTGACATCATTCAACCATTCCTCCTCTACTTACGAAATATTTTTTAGCGCCTTCCACATTCCTTGTCTATCTTCTCTGTCGTATGCTATCTCCAGATCCATGAAAGCAACATACAACTTCTTCCCCAGTAAACATCTTAAGAAAAATATCATATCTAACCATCCTCTCCCCTTCCTAAAACTTCTTCCTTCCTAACCAGTATTAATAACCCTGTTTGTCCCTATCCGGCTACGACCAAGACAGCAAGCTTTTGTGCACACTAATATGATAAGGACGTCTCATGCAAAGTCAGTGTTATCGATATGTGTCAAAGACAACAAATATTATACAAGTGTTTCAACTAAATACTATTCTTCAGATTGTTCACTGCAACAACTAGGAATCAGTCTTCCGATCTGGAGGCTATCAGTCCACTTTCCTTACCACTAGCGAATCACATTCATTGTCCCATAAGGACCAATGATCCTCATGGCAGACTGAATGCATTTTAATACGTCCTGGCTCTTGCATGCAGTTGGACTGGAAGGCTGGAAAATGTTACGCACAGAACTGCCCGAGGAGCAAATAGCAGTGAAATTAACATCAGATAATTCATTAAAACTTACCATATTGTGACCCCTCGGGACAGGGAAACAATATATATATTTATAACACGGACTCTTAATGTATCGCAAAAAGCGAAAAAATTGGGTGAGGGGATGGGCGTGGTGAGCTGATGTAACCTCTCTCTTTATGTAACAAATCAGAAAACAAACAACCCCAACATCTGACATATAAGGAGTTTTGTAGCTCTTAAAGAAGGATGAGGTTATAAATGAGATGCCCTACCTCCTTTGTGTTGTCCCGAAAAGAGCCATTACTCTAGACCTCCTCACCTCATGTGTATAAGTGAAACAGGATGAGGACAACGATGATTATGATAATGACAGGCATTGTACAATGCAGCTTTCAGCAAACTGCACCTCAAATATTGTTCATTTACCCTGTACATTAACCTAGTATGGTCAGTAGGTCAACTACTGCTTAGAAGAAAAAAATACGCTACGAGGTTGTAAGGCATTATCTGTTCTTTTGCACAGATAACAGACGAATGCACAGGCAGTAGGAAGATTTTAAATTTTTTTAGTATTTTAACCGTTTCCTGGTAAAATATATAATATACGGCTTGGTGGTTGCAGGTTGAGAGTCTGCAGCGCCTGGATGGGAGTGTGGAGGCGTTGGTGGGGTCTGGGCGGGTGGTGGCGGTGATGCAGTACAAAGATGGCCCGCCATGCCACGCCCGGGTCACACTTTACCGTGGCCGCCCACATTTACACGCCCTCACACCCCACCCACCACCACCAGGAGCACATCTTATGCAGGTTGGTTGCACACACAGTACCTTAATACAGAAATATTGATATAGGATCTTTATCACTTACTAGAACATTCATGCTGTTTCCTGCCAGATTCTCGGGGGGGGGGGGGGGGGGGGGAAAAAAAAAAAAAAAGACAAATTAAACAACACGAAGATCTTCCAGAGAGGGAATGGATACCCCAGTAGTAGCTGGCTTTTTCCCACCTCACACCCTCGAGCCGCAGGACGCCATCACTACCCATGTAGCCATATTCTAGCCACTCATTCATCCAACCATCAACCTAGCAAATCTATCAGTCCATCTACCTACTTACCTTCTGCCTCCTTGTCTGCCTGTCAGTCTGTCTCCCTCTACTTTTACCACTACCCACAAATCCATCTATCTATTTACAGACTTATCACACCATAACTCAATCTCAAATCTCTCCATACTTACCCAGAATCGGTAAAGAGGCGGCCAGCAGTCCCAGTGAACCCAGGTTCGAATCCCGGCTGGGGCAGGGAATAGTTTAAGGATTTGAATTTCATTAAAAAAAAAAAAAAACAGACTTTTCTGATCTACCAGATGACCCGCCGACATGTCATAAAAATACCCCCGCTAATACCAGTACACCAGTCCTGTATGAGACAGCTCTAGCATGTATTCAATATAGATGGTGGGTGATAACGCCGAAGTGGTGACATGTGGAGATGTAGGAGGACTACTGGGCCCCAAGGAGGACTAATGCGACTTGGGAATAGGCACTGAAGCCTTTGTCCAGAGTCGAACACCTAAAAAAAAAAAAAAAAAAAAAACGAAAACTTACCAGAACTAGGTAAAATTTAATAAAACCCTACATTTCTCGACAACTACGTCCAAGAGCCAAACTGGGTGTTGCCAAAACCCTTCTGAAACAGCCCCATCAGATTTCCACGTCGTCTACACATTCCCAAAGGTTAAGCACCAAAATTTCAAAATTTCAAAAAGTCAAAAATCTAAGAAAACCTAAAAATATCTTTTAAAAAGGTGCATTCTAGAGGAAAACTGAGAGGTACTGACTTTCTTCTAAAACTAACCCATCTAATTTCAACCTCCTCTACACATTCTCAAAAGTTGAACACCAAATTCTCAAAACTTCTGAACTTAACTAATATGCAGACTCACGACAGAAAATAAGTCCCGTGGCAGAGCAACATAGTCTGGCGTGTGGTGCCTGACGCCAGACTGGCTGACAAAAGGTAAATGATCCTCCAGTAACTCTGTGGCACTGGCATTCCTAGGCCCGGCCATGGGAGGTGCTGGAACTACTGAAATAGATCATTTTTTGTTTTTTGTTTTGTTTTATGTAGCCTGGTTGCATAGCGGTAGGTGGGGGAGCTCACCATCCACTCAATCGATGTAGTGTTGCTTTGGGTGTCTATCCTTTCCTCTCTTCTTTCCTTCCTCTTCTGTCTTTCTTTCCTTCATTCGTTCCATTTTCTTCTGCTTACGGGTGACTTTACACTTCCTCTTCTGTCTTTCTTTCCTCTTCCTTCTGCCTATGGGTGACTCTACACTGAGTGATAGGCCAAATGGTTTCCTGTACACCAGGAAACCATTTACTACGCTGGGTGGTAACCATTAAGGCTCCGGATGGTTTAGTGGGTTATTAAGGCGCACCAATCGGACTGAGCCTGTGTAGGTTTATATCCAAGGGGTGGTTGGGGTTTATTGCTCACGTAATGCCACTCAGGGATGAGTGAGGCTTGTCACTCTCATCTTAAATGTCAGGACCAACTTGCCTAGCCCCGGGTTCCTAACTTTCTACGCTTCTCATGGGGTGAGATTGGATGATGGATGGATGGAGCTTGGTTGCAAAACCTTTTACTCCAAAGTGTTTACAAAGACGACGATAAACAAGTCTCCATAACGATTATATTTTCTCAGATCTAGGGATATACCAAAAATTATTTTTGCCAGAATACAAAATATCCGGCAACCACTCAGGTTGTATACCAGATATCCGGCACAATCTCATGCCGGATGCCAAACAAATCATTCAGGTCTGCTATCTTAACTATTACATCTAATGTGTATTTTTAATATTATGAAATAGGCAAGCAAAATCCAGAATCATGTGGAAAAAAGAAAGTGGAAGGGTTTTTGAATGAGAAGGCGGGATGAGGGAGGAATGAATTGGACAGAACGAAAGAGCTATGTAATCAAATGGTATTCTTTTACTATAGGCATCCCCACTACCTGCTGTGAACTTACTGGAAGGGAGTGAGGCATCAGTCTACTGACTGACTTGATCTAAGTGACAGCAGCCAAGCTAGGGGAAAGTCTAGTATCCATAATTACATACAAGAGGTACAGTTGTATTATAACAATAATAATAATAATGATAATCATAACAATAATAATAATAATAAAAAACACCAGTTTTGCTTTCTGTAGCCAGACTCGATAATGTCTATGCACGTTGCTTCCAAGTGTCAGTGCAGAATCGTATTCATTTTCAATGCTGTCACTGCAACTGTTTGTGTCATATTATAAAGAATATCCTATAGGCAGCTCATTGCGGCATTCCTTTAATTATATCTTAACAAATCTCTGTAAGAAGGGTAATATTATTTTGTTAATCATCATTCTCTGCCATGGTTCTTTACTTTTTGCCATTACCAGTTTGTTCATTTGATATTATATCTTGTACAATAAGTTTCATGCCTGTCAATTTATTCTTCTCGGATAAATGTCATGTATATTTTTCTCCTCTGCAAAGGTAAACTTCTGAAAGTGATTAAATATTTTTTGGGAAGTTTGAGAATAAAATGGGTTATGGAGCGACACAGCCTTAATATATACAAAAAAAAAAAAAAAAAACTAAAAGATGAAAAAATAAATACAAATACCTGGGATCTGTAAATTTTCTTTGATCAGTCTGAAACTTGACATAAATATGTTTTATAACTAACCAAGTGGAGACAAGAAATTTAAAAAAATTTTACTTAAAGACCATCTAATGCCACATGTCACTGCTTTCCACTGATATTAATTGAAAATCAAAGTATCTGGCTATTCAGGCAGATATTACTGATATCTAACTATTCGGTCAGAGAGCAAAAGTTGGCCAGATGCCGGATAACTGCCGGATATCCTGATAAACCCTACACAGACGGCTGGGCATTCGTGATGAATGCTGTGAAAAGTTTGAAGACTGAGATGTCAACAGGCGTCCATAAGGTACATACAGAAATAATCAAGATAACGAAGAGATGAAGACGAATGTCTTGGGGCAATATGCCAGACAGCCTGGATGGGTGGAGTTGTACCCGCTTAGTGAAAGTCGACTATCACTGCCCTGTTATATAAAAACAGAAGCAGATCACACTCAGTGCAAAACTTATCGTGGAATAAGTCTGCTAAATGTTGCAGGAAGTTTTTACAGAACATAATAATACAAAGACGTGTATAGCGAGAATGTCTCGTGAATGCTGAATATGACAGTTTTCAGAACAGAAGGGGATCTGTGGATTAACATTTGCAGCAAGGCAGATAGTGGCGAAAGCATCTGAAGAGGACTGTAAGATGTTTATGGCACTTGTGGAGCTGGAAAAGGCGTATGTACGACATGGAGCAGAGTGAGATATTATAGACATTGTTAAGTATGTGTGGTGTGGAGGGAAAACCGACAAATGGTGTATTGTTTTAAATGATGGTAGCTAAGCGTTTGTCAGGGTACATGGATATATGAATGAATGTCATCATCACTGCTGAAGTGCACACAGATGTGTGATATCTTCAAAGGTTCTCTCTCTCTCTCTCTCTCTCTCTCTCGATAGATAGAT
>JAGKTI010035612.1:0-11224 GCA_018397915.1 Birgus latro | reverse complement strand
TCTCTCTCTCTCTCTCTCTCTCTCTCTCTCTCTCTCCCTCACCTCGTTAATGTTCAAGCAGTGGCGAGAGTCCAGCTTAACTTTCGTGTTCTCCTTCATCCAATTGCAGGCTGGCTTCGACGTGGACATAACTACACACTCGATCACCACCTTCCTGTTGATTATGGACACCACCTTGGGCTGCCTCTTGATCGTCGGCGCAACTGAGAAGACACAGGGAAGATATGGATAAGATTTGGCTGAAGGAAGAAAGAGGAACGTGGGGAAAAATTCTTGTGTCACGAGTATTTTCAGGAATCAATCTCTCTCTCTCTCTCTCTCTCTCTCTCTCTCTCTCTCTCTCTCTCTCTCTCTTTCTCTCTCTCTCTCACCTTCAATATTGAGATTCAGATTGGCGTTCAGTTCCCCAAATTCGTTCTTGATATTGCACTTATAAATTCCTCCGTCAGTGGGCTGGGGTTTCTGTAAGAGGCACAGAGAAAAGGCGTTACCAAGTGGAATTAAGTGGATGAAAGTGGAAGGACCAGGGAGTTAGGGGGAAGATGATCCACTTATAAGAAAAGTGGACCTCCTGGAGATGGGGAGAGGTAGGGTGAAGGAAGAAAAGTAGACAGAACGTTCAAGAGTTGTTTTTATTTCTTGAGATCTTGGTGTTTGGTCTGTTTCCAGTTAAAGGGAAGTTGACAGGCACATACTGAAGGTTTTTATATATGCTGCTAAGGTCATAATAGGTATATAAAATGGTATCTTTAATTGGGAATGCTTGTTAAGTGAGTAGTGAGAATCTTGATCGCAAATGGGGTAGTTGGGATACGTGTTGGGTGAGTAGTGAAAATATGAGAAACATTGATAAGTCTTAGGTTGAAATTCACAAGCATATGATCACCTTTAACTAAGATTTTTCTGTAGGATGAACTAGGGACAAAGGGAGATTTTGCACTTCCCTTTCTTCGTGTTTCTTGGAAAAAGAATCTTACTTTTCTCAGGGTGATCTTGAGTTTGTGAATCCACGTCTTTATCTGTTATGTTTTGTTCAGGTGAGTTGAGGTTAGATGAGGAATACCGAAGACTTCAGGGGTATTAATGGTGTCAATTCAGATGTAAATGGCGTCAACTGAGAGATGTAAATGGTGTTAATTGAGAGATATAAATGGTAGTGTTAACTGAGAGATGTAAAGGTGTCAGTTAATACGTAAATGGTGTCAATTGAGATGTTAAAGTGTCAACTGAGAGATGTAAAAGGTGTCAACTGAGATGTAAAGGTGTCAACTGAGAGATATAAACAATGTCAGTCACATCTCAACTAATTAGCCAGTCAGATATGAAATGTTTGGTGCTAAACATATAGATACAGAAATACAGTATTGTGAGTCATAAGAGGGATTTGTTATAGTCTAGTACAGTTTCAATGCTGAGTGAGGAATATTTGAGAAGTATTATAGTGAGTTAGATTTAGCATACCAGATTCTGTTGGATGAGTATATGTGGATATATGAGTGATAAATAAAAAAACAGTCAGCCATTTAAGAAGTATGAATGCTGTCAGCCAGATCTGTAAACTTATGTTATGTTAGGTGAGGTGTGGGCATGAGATGTGATGGTGTGGGCATGTGAGAGATATGTGATGGTGTGGGTATGTGAGAGATATGATGGTGTGGGTATGTGAGAGAGAGCTATGATGGTGTGGGTATGTGAGAAAAGTATGACAGTGTCAATCAGATATCTCAGGATGAAAGAACATTTGATATATTTGCAGTAGTGAGTCTGGTCTATAAGGTTTCACTGAGTTAGGAGTGAAAAAAGTTTGATAAAGATGAAATGGTTTGAGTCATATATAAAACGTGGACACCTGAAAGTTATAATTAGAGTCAGTTGGATCAAAAAGACTATAGTATTGTGCGAGAGTGAATTGTGTGAGTCAGAGCTGGTTAAGTGGGCATTTGTGAGACTGACAAGCGTGTGAGTCAAAGTTATGAAGGTCACAGACAGATAATGACGGTGTGAGTCCATTCTATATTGTCTAGTTAGGCTCTAGTGTATTAAGGCTGATTAAAGAGTGGTGACATTTTGAGAGCTTTAGAGTCAGAGCTTTCAGGAAGGATATTTGAGTCATAAAGAGTCAGTCAAAGCCATACGGTGTTTTGTGTGAGTAGTGGTAAATGGCTGAGAGGTGTAGAAAGGTGTGAGTCATGGCTAAAGTAGGACACTTGAATTATAACACGAGTCAGTCAGATCCATAAGTTTTTTTTTTTTGGGTGTGAGTAGTGGTGAATAACTGAGGTGTAGAAAGGTGCAAGTCATGGCTAAAGGTGGACACGAGTTACACAATGAGTCAGTCAGATTCATAAGGCCTTGGTGGGTGAGTAGTAAACATTTTGAGGTAGAGTGAGTCAGGTCTATGAGGCTCTGTTAAGCTCTAGTAGCGAGGCCTGCGACAAAGCGAGGGAGGGTGTGGGGTCGGGTCTAAAATGGCTTCCTCTCACCTCTTCCTTATCACTTTCTACATTCGGCACGTTACTGGTCTCTTATATGTCACCTGTGCACTGTACCTTCATTATAAAGACATAAATACAAGGGAAACGTAAGGTATATTAAGCAAGACATATCGCTACGGAAGAGGTATGAGAAAGTGTCCTAAGCTGGGAAATCTACGACCCTGTGCGTTAAGAGACCATTACACACTCAAGCAGCCTCGAGCAGGGAAGGCCTGAGAGTGCCTGTAGCTCTGTAAAGGTCGGGTGGGTGCCTGAAGCTGCTTTAGGCTCTGTCAGGTGGGGAGGGGAGCTCTGTGCTGCGGGGGTAAGCTCTCTGTCACTGAGCTGGGCTGGCGCTTGAGCTGATTTTAACCCCTTCAGTGCCAGGATCTCGTTTTGATTTCATATACACCTGAAGAAAGAACCCCAAGCACTGAAGGAGTTTGGGAGGACGAATATATGCAGTTTAGCAGAGAGTTTAGGCAGTCGAGAAATAAAAAAAAAAATACAAAGTTGTTCCTTTTACCGACAAACGACTTACTTCAGCAATATCCGGGTTAACAGGACGTATCGTGGGTGTGGGGGTGGGATGGTGAGGTCGCTTGAACACGCACCACACCCACACACACACACCATATTATTTATCCAGTCCAAATTACACCCACTTGGGGGAGGGGAAGGGGGTGAGTTTGAAAAATTCTTGAAAATCGAAACTGATAGGAAGTTTCCCAAAATGTAAAGGAAAATAAAAAATCATAAAAAAATAAACGCTTGGGGATATTTGGGCACTAAAGAAATAAGTCCAATAATCCTAATTTCTTCACGCGTGTACTGAAAAGAAGGATTTGCTGTCCACCCCCTTGTATCTTCCTGAATTAGTGTTTGAAGCTGAAAGAGAAGAGAAATGATCGGTCGTAACAACAGTATCTGAGCAGTGAAAGTGTAAAAAAAACTCCCAATTCCTGACAGGCTTTTGTGGAATTATACTCATTTTACTTAGGCGCAAAACTGCCATCTTTTCATCTTGAACACTGAGCTATAACAATGCATTGACACTAAAATAGATCTTAGTCATGAAGAAGTGCTACGGGATGGATGTAGAACGTGGTATTGTCTTATTCTGCTATTGACTAGGGGGGATAGGCTACGAAGGGACGAAAATCTACGCCAGTTAAAAGTGAAGGCACTACAGATGTGGCTAGCCTCCATCCCACGTCAAAAGGCGCGTTCAGCAGCGACGGTAAACTGAACACACTCTGCTCTCATTATGGGTTCACAAATGACCATCAGGAATTGGGTTTTTCCTACATCTTTCCTCTCTCAGTTTTAAGCACGTCAGCACGGTGATTTCTTTTTATTTAATCTTGTTACATCCAGACGATTTTATTCAGCTTAGGGTCCGTTTTTCGAACTGGAGGGGTTTGGAACAGCCTCCATTATTTTTTTTTTCGACATTTAGCTTGTACGAAACTGAATAAAATCGTCTGATAGCACAAAGAATAAACTAAAAATGGCGTCATCGTACTGAAGGAGTTACGAATACGACCGTGCGAAGATAACACTCGGTGAAGCATAAACTGAAGCAGCGAAGCGGGCTAAAGCGAAGCATGAAGGAGGTGCGTGAGGCAAGCGTGTGGGAAGGAGCGTTTGCAAGCTGAGCGGCGGCTGTCTGGCTGTCTGGTAGAGAAGGGTGGGGTAGTTGGAGTTGTGGGTCGGGCTGGTCAATGTTACCCGCAGCTCTAGCCGGATGCGGAAATGATCTTCCTTCTCGCGTGTGACCGTGGCTGTGATCCTTGCCCCGTCCAGTTCCTTGCCGTCCTTGGTCCAGCGAGAGATGGGCTGTGGGTCGGCACGTACCACCGCCTCCATCAGAACCCGACCTGCTTTCTCCTCAAACTTGATGGTCGGCTTCTCCACGAACACCGGCGCCTGGCCCTTGGGTTCCGGTTCGGCTTCAATGTTCAGGTTCACGTTGGCTGTGGCCTCGCCGAACTGGTTCATGGCCACGCACTTGTACTTGCCCGCGTCGCTCCCACACGGGTCCTGAGTCACCAACACAGTCAAGGGAGCAAGTCGGGGGGGGTGCGGGGTCAAAAGGGGCGGGGCACATCAGTCAAAAGTTGAACTGGGAGACTCTGGGGTCATTTGGGGCGGGGTAGAATTCGGTCAAGTTGGAGTGATACCTTTGGGGTCGTTTGGGGTCTTTCTGGGGTGCAAGTCAAAGTTGACGTGAGATTTGGGGGTCTTTTTGGGTGCAGGTCAAAGTTGAGGTGAGATTTGGGGGTCTTTTTGGGTGCAGGTCAAAGTTGAAGTGAGATTTCCTGGGTTCTTTTGGGTGCAGTTTTGGTCACAGTTTGAGTGAAAATTCTGGGGTCATGTGGGGTCTATTGAAGCGGAGAAGATCCGTCAAAGTTGGGGTGGGGGAGAGGGGACCTGGCCAAACACACTGAGGCCAGGATAAAAGGTGGCAAAAACAGAAGAACAATGATCACCAAAATGCAGATACTGCCTTGGGATAACACACTCCATAGGCAACACAGTCGTGACCACAGAGAACAGGCACAGGCACGCACACACAGAAAGAAGGCAACACACACGAAAATGAAGCGTACACAAACAAACAGGCACATAGCAAATACATTACAGAAGCCAACACACACAAACACACAAGGAGACTGGAGCTCACAAGAGTAAAAGCAACACACACACAAGCGCTGGCACACACGAGGACAAACACGATAAACACAAGCCTCTCATGAATTCAGGCAAAATAGAAGAACATTGCAGAGAACAATCCACACAAGCTTCGGGTCCGATTGTCCTTGGGGAGGTGAAGAACGAAAGAACGTAGGGAACGGAGGAAGGGGAGTTGTGAGTGGCGAGAGGTAGGATGAACGGAGGAAGGAAGGTAGGAGAGACGGATGAAGGAGTGGGAAAAGAGAGATACATGGAAGTAGAACAGGAAGGTGGGAGAATGGAGGAGAGAAAATGATAAATTGGGAAAAAGGAAGGGAGGGGTGAACAAAGGAGAGGGACAGGAGAGAACGAGGAAAGACATAGGGCTGCACAGGGGAGGAAGAGGGCTGGGAGGTCTTTTCATTCAGACTGAGGCGTTTCAGGTGTATGCTTAAGATTCTGTCAAGACTGTATCAGAGAATTAATTACTCAGGTATTACAATCAGTCGCAGATTAAATACTATGTGTCACAGGTGTAAAGGAGGCCTTCAGTTAAGAATATTGAAGTGTTATTGGAATTTATATGGGAAAAAATGTGCCTGCGACGATTTATTTGTTACATAATAAATTTCGTTTTAGTTTAAGGCAACGAAAGTGGAAATGCAAAGTTTAGAATTGTAACAAAATTATATAGAGTTTATATTTCTTTTAAAACGCCTCTCAACTGAGAAGACAATAAAGTTTCCACATATGAACTAATTAGCAAAGTGAGGGAGGTGTGAGGCGGTGGGTGCCGGGGAGGGAAGGGGTAAGGGGGCACCAGTGGGAAGCAGGGGGACAAGGAGGGGGCGAGGGAGGATCAGGGGGAGGTAGGGGGACAAAGAAGGGGGTCGGGGAGGTCAGGGGAGTGTAGGGGGGACACCATACACCCCTCACAGCAACCAGGTCACAAAGCGGCACAACACACAGGCACACAAAACACACAGGGAAGGGGAGGGGCGGGGTACTGACTGTCAACACTAGGGCCATGTTGATATCTGTATTACACTGGTTTATGGCTTGGTGAAAAAAATTGCTTAGTGAAAAAACTCATGTGGGTCGCTGAAAAAACTCTGAATAAACTCTGAATAGTTTAAAGTGTGACTCTTGGCCGGTATCTGGTGTTGTCACTGTACTGTTGGAAAAAAAAATACTTCTTTCTCACTGTTCTCTTTGGTTTTCTTTTCTTCTCTTTTACCATTATTTAATTTAAGTTCTAGATTGCGTCCTGGGGAACTGGTAAATATTCGCTTTATGACATGACCTTGATTTTTATAAAGAGAATGATTTTTTTTTCCTCTGCCCTAATCTGACCATCTTTTCTTTATGTAAATGATCAGTTACGTGAGAAAGAGAGATTATTATTGCATTTTCAGTCAGTCTAATACTTTTATCCCAAACCACCACCTCAACTGAGCAAGAGGACAAAGCAAAACTTCTGAAAAAGCTTATCTTATGCTTTTCCAGGCTAAAGCTTAACTAGCCTAACCTAACCTGACCTGACCTGACCTGACCTAACCTCACCTGACCTAACCTGACCTAACCTAACCTGACCTAAACTAACCTAAGAACCTAACTTAACTTTTTGCCATATCACGGAGGAAAGACCACTGTTTTTTTTTTTTTTTTTTTTGCGCATCTAAAATCCCGATTTATTAATTCTTTGATGGTCTGATTTCGTTATCAGTGGTCGGCATAAAAATATTTACTGAAGAAAACGGGTTCTATTGTACTAACTTTTTAAAATGAAAATGGCAAAAACAGAAGGTAGGTCACGTCAAAAAACGAATATTTTAATCTTATGCAATTCAGGTTTATTTAGATCAATCAGACTAGTAAAATAATTTGTACCTTACTTTCGAAAATACGCAAAACATGACACCACTGACCAATAAAGGAACATGACTTTAAACGAACCAGCACAAAAATTAGCCAAAAAAATGAAAAAAAAACGTAAAAATTATGGGATCAAAAAGACACCGTTCTCAAAATAATCCATGGAACGAGTATAAAAAAATTTGTCCTCAATCTGAAAAAGGGTAAATTGAATGTAAACGATGCTGTAAACAAGAGTAATGGTCATTGTTTAAGTCTGAATCTTGTTTAATCAGGAAATGACTTAAATTCTACAAAATATTTAGGTGTTTACAGTGAATGGACTTTTAAATTAGTTATGGCTACCTGATATGCTTTAGGTTTGGGTATATGTAGATGTTGATATATTTAAAAGGAATGTTGAAGACTGGACATACTCACGGATTGATCTGGCAATATACCCTTTAATATTAACGTGAATATATTTAACAGTAAAGCATATTTTAGTGTATGCTAGTTATGTTATACTCTTAAACTGATGTAAAGTAGATGTAGAACATATTTTTGAGTATGATAGATATGTAACACTCTAAATAGATGTAAAATAGACTGTTGAAGGACTTGCTGCAGGACGGGATGGGGGGGACAGCACAAGGGCAGACTCAAGGTCCTACTCCACATGCATCGACAGCTTCATCGTCAGCACTCGAGCACAGTCAGCACTCCAGCAGACGTGCAATTGAAGCTCAACCAAACGGATCAACCAACTGAGACTCACCACACAGATCAATTGCATCCCAGCTATGAAAAAAAAAATTGTAACCCTGATTTTAAAAAAAAGAAAAAGAAAAAGAGGACCATTTCAACCAGACAGACGAACCATCCTACCAAACCGGGACTACCACAACCACCTGGTACCTACCACAATCACCTAGGACCTACCACAATCACCTGGGACCTACCACAACCACCTGGAACCTACCACAACCACCTGGGACCTACCACAACCACGTGAGACCTACCACAATCATCTGGGATCTACCACAACCACCTGAGACCTACCACAATCACCTGGGACCTACCACAACTACCTCGAACCTACCACAATCACCTGGGACCTACCACAACCACCTGGGACCTACCACAACCACTTGGCACTTACCACAATCTCTAAAGGTATGTGGTATGGTCCTTATGGTGTGTCTTAAATTTAACGTGAGATTTTCGGTTTCACATTAATTACAGTTTCCTTTAAAAAGATAATGCCAGGAGAACAGTTGTGAGCAATATTGAAAATAAATCGCCAAAGAAGAGGTGTTGAGGAATTTCTTGATCTCATAAATCCTCAGTACCCCATTCAAGAGTCTAACACTGAATATTCTCCAGGTAAACTCACAAAACCAAAAACTCATCAATATTCGAGAAGCAAGAGCCAAAATTAAGGGTCGTATTTTAAGTGGCCTTGTAAGCTTCGTATGCACCTCTACCTAAGCGATTTATTTTGCCTGTTGCGCCTTAAAAAACATTGTATTTTAATTATCCTCATTTCTATCTTCTATAAACAAACTTTGAGTCTGTAATATAAAAGAGGACACTGAGGAGCAACTTGTGGAATAAATCGCTAAGGAAGAGTTGCAAGGGAGTCTCAAGAGCCACTTATTTGAACCCCAATGATCACGGCGAAAAAACTGGAAGAGTGGAAAGACAGAGATGTAAGGAGAAGGATATGAATTTACAAACAGATATCACTAGAAAATATATATAATTACACGATATTAAGGAACGATTTGGTTGAGGGCAGAGTCGACAGCACAGAATTCATCTACCATAGATTAAGAAAAAATAATAATAATAATCAGGAGCACCCTATTCTAAAAAAAAGGGGGGGGGGGGAGGGAAAGGGGATCAACTCCAGGCAAAAGGACTATCAGGCAATCGACACGTCTCAAGAGGAATGTAAACAATTACTTAGCAAGACCATAAAGTATAAGGGGGAGGGACTTATTCCAGGCAAAGAGAATCTATAAAGGAATCAACAAACTCTCAAGGGGGATACAGACTATTTCCTACGAGGGTCCAACACGGAAAAGGGTCAACCATTTCCAAGCAAAGAAGCAGGAAGAATTGAATCCCAAGCAAAAGGAGACTGGAAGGGAAACCACCAAACAAACACACAGGCAAACAAGACCCACAAAAAGGACCCACACACAAAAACAAGACCCATATAAACAAAACACGACCCTCTACCTCAAAGACCAACCCAGACAACCCCCCCCCAAAAAAAAAAAAGGGAAAATCACTCAGTTCCTCCGCTCTCACC
Source organism: Birgus latro (assembly GCA_018397915.1). Classification (NCBI taxonomy): domain Eukaryota; kingdom Metazoa; phylum Arthropoda; class Malacostraca; order Decapoda; family Coenobitidae; genus Birgus; species Birgus latro. Next base: position 1,900 of record JAGKTI010035612.1, on the reverse strand, counting down.
TTGACGATGCACGAGTACTCGAACATCTCCTCGGTGACTTTGTGCTCCTTGAGGACGAGTCGCTTGGCCTCGGACAGTTTCACCCCGTCTTTGAACCACTCGACGGTCGGCTGTGGCTTGGCCTTGCACCGCACCTTCATCGTAATCATGGTGCCAGTTTCGTTAGGGATGATGGAGGGCTTGTCCAGGAAGGTGGGAGCGAAGCCTTCTGGGACGGCCTTCCCCTCTGTAATGGGAAGTGGATTAGTCATTTCAGTGTAATTCGTGCATTTTCATTTTTAATCATCTTTTCGTGCCATTTTCAATTTTTTATTCATCCCCTCGTGTGCTTTTTTTTTTTTTTTTTTTCTTTTCCCCCCTTCTCCTCCTGTGTTTTCATTTTCATTCATTCCCTTCGGTGCCATCTCTCGTCTCCTTTACTCCTTTTGGCGCCTCATCTTGTTTACTTGTGTCATCCTGTATTTTGTGGGTGATTAGTGTGGTGGAATGATAGGTGTGTGTGTGTGTGTATGTGTGTGTGTGTACGTGTGTGTGTGTGCGCGCAATATTTACTGTAGACTCTCCATATGTTCTGCAATTAAAAAACAAGACATTTTAAAGTGTCTTCATTATCAACATCCTAACTAGTGGGTCGACACAAACATCTCGACAACACAGACTCACAGAGGGAGAAACAGGAAGGGTAAATGAAACGCTTCAGAATGGTACATATATTTCGAGACTGAAACCAAAACTCAGGAAAACAAATACGTATCAGTAGAAACCCCCCCCAAAAAAAACGTTGTTGGTGGTGTTGTTGTTTATATTATAACCCCCAGCTCATCCAAAATGTGAACCCAGTGGACTGCAGGCTGATGTCACAAGCTGCCTCTACTATCCATTTTTTGAGTAACAGGGTGGGACCTGAGGGACGTCTGTATTACTGGGCAATGAAGCCGACTGGTTACATCGGTGCCACCACGTGAAGGCGTCCCTCTCCAGCACCCCCCTACAAGTCGGAAAACGTTTAAGCACAGGTCTCGACTGAAGGTCAACCTCGAACACCCTAACTCACTCTCGAAGTTGAGGGCGATGTTTGCGTTGGAGTCGCCGAACGGGTTGAAGGCATTGCACCGCCACTGACCCCCATCCGAGGCTTCAGGCTTCACGATGATCACGGAGACTACGTAGGTGTCTTTGCCGAGGATCTTCTTGTAGATGGAAACCCGACCTTGTTCCTGTACCATCTGTAGGCGGGAAATAAAGCCAGGTGGTGTTATTTACGATCCAGTTAGGTCTAGGTCAGAGTCAGATCCAGTGAGGTCAAACCGGGTCAAAGTTTAGTCCAGTGGGGTCAAATAAGGTCAAAGTCAAGTCCAGTGGGGTCAAATGAAGTCAAAGTCAGGTCCAGTGAGGTCAAACCAGGTCAAAGTTAAGTCCAGTGGGGTCAAACAAGGTCAAAGTCAAGTCCAGTGGGGTCAAACCAAGTCAGTCAAGTCCAGTGAGGTCAAACAAGGTCAAAGTTAAGTCCAGTGGGGTCAAATAAAGCCAGTCAAGTCCAGTGAGGTCAAACTATGTCAAAGTCAAGTCCAGTGAGGCTAAACCAGGTCAATTACAGCTTCCTGACCTTACCTCAGTGCCAAATGAGTCAAATACCTTAGTGGCAAATGAGATCAATAAGAAAAAGTGAGGTCAAGGCCAAATTAGGTCCACTGATGTCAAGTGGAGTCAAATGAAGTCAAACGAGGTCAGTTTTGGGCTGGATGACCTTACCTCAGTGCCAAGCGATGTCAAATAAGATTATGCGAAGTCAAGGTTAAATAAAGCAAAATGAGGTCAAGGTCGTATACGGCCAAGTCAAGTCAAGCGAAGTCAAATAAGGCCAAGTGAGGTCAAGTAAAGTCAAATAAGGCCAAGTGAG